>SNQJ01S0153482.1:0-22755 GCA_010110895.2 Picea sitchensis | reverse complement strand
GACCGCGTTATCAGCTCGTTTCATATTGCAACAGATATATTGTTTAAATTTGATTTGTTGAACGAAAATGATCATGCCCAGGATTACGATTTGTTTCTATATTTGACTCAGTCACGATTCGATTCGATTGATTGCCCAGTTTATGATTATCACCTTTGTCGATTTGTGATGATTGTGATCGTTATTGTGATCTTGTTTGTTGACTGTGTAACGCCCTACGATCGAAATCTATGGCGAAGTTTGTTGATGTTGATTGTGCATGTTTCATGTTGACTATAATCATAACAGCCTTTCCTTATTGGCATTTGATTAAAACAATATGAATCTTATATAGTAGTAACAAATCGATTATGATTTTATGATTGTGTTACATCATATTTTATACAATATGATTTACCATTGATTTCGTTTGTTATGAAACAGTCCTATTATGGTTCGACCTTATTTTATGGCAACTAAAAAAAAACAGAGTATCCTTACCCTGTCTCAATTGCATCTTTTTCGATTTTGTTAGTAAACTCATTGGGATCATAGTGATTCGTTTTGGATCTTTATTGAAAGAAAATTAAATGGATTTGATTCTTTTGAAAAGATTTTGTTTGATTGCTATCTAGTCTTGTATGTTATTTTAGACTAGCTACAGAATCAGATGATTCTGTAGCTAAGTCTGTAGGATCAATTTTTTGGTGTTTTGTTACTGAAATATCTCTCTAATTTGATAATTTTGTTCTATTGCAGGTAAATTCGAAATTGCAATTGAGTTGATGAGCAGTTAGGGGATATTTCAAAGATTTCTCTTGCATTTTATTTTCTTAGTTTAGGTGATTTTGGGATATCTCCCAGATTATGTAAAACAATTTGATATTATGTGATTTTGGGATATCTCCCATTATGTAAAACAATTTGATATTATCCACAAGGAAGTTTCACCTTGTGAAGAGACCTACATATATACTTATGATTTTTGTAATAATCATCATCCCTAATTCGTGGAGAACAAGGATATGAAGTTTTAATACAAACTGAAGCATAATTTGGTGTTTTGTCACACCTTTGAGATTCTCATTATATCAATATCTTGTTTCATGTTATGTATATCAATTTGTATCTCGGTTTATGACTACTTTTAGCTATCTAAATCAAATGCAAATGATATAATTTAATTCATTGTAATTCATATATGGTTTCTTCCTAATGTATAAAAGACATAATAATTGTTAATTCAGCCAGGAATGACAGTTTATCTTCTTCATGAATTGAATTGTTAAATATAAGTCTTGGCATAAATGTGCTCTCTTATTGCAGAGATTTATGATCATAAGATTGTTATGATCTTTATGTCTTGTTTGTCCTGCTAACAACTCAAAGAGAAGCACAGCCAATCATTTACAAGAAGCTCATGGACTAACCTATATGAAGTTTCCTCTCCGACCAGCTTTGCAGCTTCATCACACACAGTGGCATACTTTGGAGCGCTTCCGTGTCAGCTTAGTCTTTTGTTTATCAAGCTTTCATTAAGCAGTTTAATTCAGATATAAGCTTAACCGTGATGAGTATTAGATTGTTTAATTTCAAGAAATATATTAGATTGTTTAATTTCAAGACATTTATTTCTTTTCATAAAAATATAAAAAAAAGATCTTTGACCTGCCTTTAGGCGAAACACAATGAGTTTTAAGTGTGCTTTAATTGGGAATCAGATTGTTTATAGTACATTTGTGAATAAGTAATATTGTAGCTTGTAATTAGATAGTTGATTTGAGTTATTATAATAGTAATTAGTAGATTGTATATAATAGTTAGAATAGTTATATTTAGTTTTAGTTTATTTAGTAGTTTGTTTTAATTAGATTAGTATAATAGTTAGTTTGTTTGTTTTTAGTTAATTTGTTTATTGTTAGTTAGTTTAGTTTATTTTATTTAGTTTTAGTTTGTTTGTTTTAGTTAGTTTTAGTTAGTTTTATTTGTTTTAGATAGATTAGTTAGTTTAGATTAGATTTCTCTTTGGTTTTCTTAAAATACCTTAGGGCGGCCAACGAAGTCGTTAAACTCGTCAGGGTAGTCCATTCCAAACGGCTTGGGTTATTTAGACAACCCCGGACCGGTTCCACTCTCCCAGTTGACGGACGGTCAATTTCGCCCGTCAACAGAATGTAATGATGCTTCCTTAATACCTCCAAGGGCATGACCTAGATCAGGCTAAGAGATAAATCCAACCTCTTACAAAGTAGTAGACAATTTTTGAGTCTCCTTTTCCTTTTTTAATTGAACCCCATATTCCTTATGAGAAACCCCAATTTCCAAAATGTTGTTGCAACTATTTTCCCCTACCTCATCACCAATATTTGGGCTAGAAATTTTTACCCAAACTTGTTTGTTAAATTCAAGAGGACATTCAACCACCAAATTCTGATATCAGTGGCATCTTAATCACCTAAAAGGGATACTTATATAGTCTAGTATTTTCATATGTGTAATAAGGCCTTGTTGAATAAGCATCTAATTTATTCACCCCTCTCGAAGATCCAAACCTACAAGAATTTTCCCAAAGGTGATAATATAATTCCCAATTTCCTTAAAGACATCTAGTGACTAGAATTCCAATGAGAGACTTCAATTTAATAAATACCATAACAATGTAGTATTTTTCCAACTTGGCATTGAAAAAGGGGGTCCATTCTTGAGAATTAGCATGACCAAGTCCCACCTCTATTTTTTCCTCAATAATTTCTCCACATCCTCTAAAGATCGAAGAATGAAATACATCCACCTTCTGCTAACAAATCAATTGTGGACAATAACCTAGCCTTGGATCCCAATTTTGATCCAACCACTTCTTTATGGTTTTGAACATAGTTACCAACTTAATGAGAATTGTGACCTCAAAACTAGAGCTCTAGCTCTAAATACCCATATTTTTGGGTCAAAAACACCAAAATCAACCCTTGAATTGAGAAGTGGTGCTCTCAGAATCATCCCTTTTTTTCGAGTTAGAATTATAACATTTTTTCCTCATGGCCTTAAATCCCAGTAAATTTGCAAACAAAGACCTTAAAATTGACCCCCAAAAACAAAATTGGTTCTACCAACGTCACCTTTTTTTTTCCAGGGTTAAAATTACAACTTGGTTGAAATCGTGGTCTTGACAACTAATATTGTTTGAAACAAAAACCTTAAAATCGACCCTCAAAATGAAAATTGGTGCTAGTAATAACACCCCCTTTTTTTCTGGGGTTAACATTACAATTTGTTCGAAATCATGGCCTTGACAATTAGGATCATTGTGAACCAAAAACTCCAAATCAACCTTCGAATCGAAACGCAGTTATTATCTTTGTTATCTTTGTTTATTATTTTTTTATGCTTAAAATTGCAAAGTTTTTAAGACTATGGCCCATTGTTGCAAATAAAATCATATAAAAGAAATAAGAAGAAGAAGAAAAAGCTCCAAAACAAAGGGAAAAGCTCCAAAACAGATATAGAGGGAAAAGCTCCAAAACAAAGAGAAAAAAAAATAATGTTTGAAGTGAAAAAATATAACAATATTTTTAAAAAATGAAAAAAATAATTAAACCAAATTTTAGAAAAAAATAATCGTAAAATTCTAAGAAAAATAATAATGAATAATTTAGAAAAAAAAAGTATTAAAATATTTTTTTAATTAAAAAAAAACTATATAAAAAAAATACAAAGAAACTAAAATAATAATAATAACGTGTAAACTATACAAAACAAATTGATTAATTTTTTTTAACAAAATGTTAAAAATTTAAAATTTAAAATTAAAAAAAAATAAAAAATTAAAAGCAAATTAAAAACAAAATAATAAAAAAGGGGGCTATGTGGTGTGTAGGGCGATATCAAGAATCACTCATGCACCACATAGGCTCATCCCCACCCCTGGCCACCCAACAACCCACCTCGCCCCACCCTTTCCCCCATCCTCCTCCAACCACCTACCCCCTCCCCTCATGTCCCATCCCATGCCACAACGTGCACCATTCCATAGGATAATGCTTGAATTGTAGTGGTGGGTTCCTCCTACCCCTGCATCCCCACCCACCCCCTCCCCTCTCGTCCCCTCCCACATTGCAATGCACACCGCTCCATAGGACAACATACGGATTATAGTAGCAAGTTGTAAACATGTCGCTACATGCCAAGTGTTGGTGTGTGGAGTGGCACACATTGCAATGTGGGAGGGGATAGGAGGGCCAGTGGTGGGTGATAGGGGGTTCGTGGTGGAGCAGAGTTGTGCGGGGTGTTGGGTGGTTAGGTGTGGGGATGGGGATATTCCCATGATGGTGCGGGGTGTTGGGTGTGGGGATGTGGTGTAGGGGGTGATCCTCAGAATCGTCCCATGCACCTCATAGCCCCACTTATATCACTCAAAGGTGTTATGGACCTTACCATTGGGTATTCCTCATCAACTTCCTTTTGCCTTGCAATCAATGAACTAGGAAAAGGTGAAGAAACATTTCCAAAGGAGTGAACAACCAAAGGGAAAGGATGATGGAGTATACCTTTTTCCTAACCAAAGGACCATAAAGGTGGAAAGAGTGCACTTTTAAGACCCATATCCTCTCAATATATTAGGCATGTCTCGGTCATTAACCCTCCATTGTCGATCGAATGACATGTCACATGTTGACAATTCTTTCCATCCATTATGGATAGAGACCGAGGTACATAGGAGATCATCTATCTCTACCATCAGATAGGTCCATCATAGAAAATTTGAGACTATGTTAATAAATCCTCTGTGTAGTCCATGATGTTTTCATAAGGCATATTTTCAAGGGTTTCAAAACCTTAGAAATCATTATATCATGAATAACTGTAGCCACCAACATTCTCCTCAACAATCATCATCATGTATCAATAATAATAAAACCATTCTCTAGTTATTCAAATTGTTTATTTAATAGATTTTAGTGGTAAGGAGTTACACTTTAGTGGTATTTTCTATAATTCTACAGTATCCATTGTGGAATAAACTAAAACTGCAAGCACTGGGTACACTATAAAGACAATGTCCTTCTTAGTTATTACAAGAAAATATAAAACAAAGAGAGAAAGATGGAAGACTCTGAGTTTGAAACTCAACATAATGTTGACATTAATACATGATGAAGTAATGGGAAATACATAACACAAAACTTAAAATTAACACCTATGCAACAACCTAACCAAGGAATTTTTGCATTTACAAAAAAAAATTAAATGCTTTAGATAGTTTTTTGAATATATCCTTTTAGTTCTTGTAATGAAAAACCTTATTTTATCAAGTATATGAAAACACAAATAGAATGTGAACATAAACATAAGAAGTAAGAATATAAATCTAAAAATGGAAGAAAATTAATACACATTTTTTTACTCAAAATGATCAATGTGAAGCCCTCAAAAGTGTGTCAAATGTTTTCAATGTCAATAAATATGAAACCTCATGAAGTAAGAATATAAATCTAAAAATGGAAGAAAATTAATACACATTTTTTGTACTCAAAATGATCAATGTGAAGCCCTCAAATGTGTATCAAATGTTTTCAATGTCAACAAATATGAAACCTCATGTATAGGTACTTCAAAGGAAAATAAAAATGCAGTAAATATATAAATTAGTTGACCCCTAGAAAAATGGAGGAATTATGAAACTAAATGAAAATCAAAACAAATATTACACAACATTGACCACATATTGAAGTCAATATCTAATTGTTGAGTGTAAAATCATCTCTCAATGATCATCATACTACTTTTATAAAAAACATCATGGTTTAGCGTGTATTAGGGAAGAATAGATTACTTTGCAATTACAAATGAGATATGAAAGAAGTTGTAACATTTTTTTGGAGTTTACCCTTATCAAGATTATTCCAACAAGATAGACATCACAAAAAATTGTGATCTTTTCAAAGAAAAATAGATCTACATGATAAGTTTTTCATATTGTACATGTTTGTAAATAGAAAAAACCTAGAATCATGACCTTGGATCAAAAACCAATTTAACCCAAGTGGAATAAATGATTCTTGTAGATTGAAACCACTGATAATTGTGGAAAACTAGAAACCTATCAAAATCCTCAATCATTTTTTTTTGGTAAATTGAGGACAATATCTAGTGATGGTGGAATGTTTAGGGAAGAATTTTTTCAAATTATCAAATTGAGAGGGAGTTTCCAAAATCACTTAACCACTTTCTTAATTATTGTGTATGGTCACTTAACTACACTTGGTTAGTTGTGTTACTTACCCCTGGTTGAAATTTTTTGATTGCTAACCTCAAAATGGATGATTAAGTTTGACTAAAATGTGCATTAATTAAAAGATTAGATTTATTAATCATAGCAACTAAGTGGATAATGAATAGGATACATTCTAGGGAAAACAATCTTAGTAACAATGAAACTAATAAGGGAACATACATAGTTGTCAAAAGTAAAATGAGCTTATTAATATACCGATGATAAAAGTAGATTGAAAAGAAAGTACTTTCAACACATGCATACATTTGAAAGGAAATTCATTACAGATAAACAACTTGCTAACATCACTTAAACAAATTGATAACATCACCAAGTAAACTATTTCCAACTTGTATAAAAGTTCTTACATTAACATGTCTATTAAAAATCATGTTGGAGGTCATCTTAATCAATATGACTAAAATCTACCAAAAACATCTTATATTTTGACTACCTACTCTACTTGTTACTAACTAATATGAAATAATACACAACTATGAAACTCTTCACAAACTAAAGGAACCAACTTGTACACATAACCATCAGATGATAATAACATGCCAATGCAAGATATAAAAGGACCTCCAAATACACAGAGCCAAGACTTAAGACTTGAAATCTCACAAGGAAACACAACGAACATATTGAAAATTATTGAAGAATATTTTCAATGAGAAAAGTCAAATTCTTAAATATAATATGGTGAATGTCATCACACATTAATATAATATTAATGAAAGTGCAATAACCATTGTTTTTGGTTTTTAGTTTGGATATGATTCTCAAAGAAAGCCTATGTATTTATTAAATGGATTATTAAGATTAAGATTAAATGGAAGATATAGTGCTAATAATTTATGCTTTTTATTTGAATGCACTGCATTACATGTTCTAGATTACTTTGTGATGTACTTACAATAAACATAGTACCTATGTACAATGAAATTAAATGTGTAAATGTAGATGTTAAAAAGTATATGTGTATAAAATATATGTATTTGACTTTAATTCTTAAGAGCAGCTTATATGTTATTTATTTTTCATGTTGATTTTATAAAGACACTTGTAATTAGTTGAAATTGTGGCCTCTTCTTTATGTATCTAACTTTCAAACACATTTTCAAAAGATTTCTTTGGATCTAATATAGCATAAAAGGTTTCTTTGGATCTAATATAACATATTTTCGCTTCTTCATAAATGCATCTACAATCTCCACATATGGAAACATACTTTCTAGTGTCAATTATCCATACATATTGCATAGTCTAACTTTTGACATAGTGTAAAGTCTTTTTACTATCTAACATAGAACAATAAAATGGTAACCCTTTGTTGATATCATCTAGGTTAACATTTCAAAAGAACTTACTCAAGGCAAACTAATATCAAATATTAATTTTTGAATGTGTGTAACGATCATGGTTATATTTTGTATTATAGGGGGATGCAGTTGAACCAATTAGTTATGTAATACAAAAAAATTGAAAACTGATCACAAGCTTTAAACGAAAATAATCTTGGCCAAGTCTAAAACACTCTATTCTAGTCTATACAACAAAATACCAAGTTGTTCTAGCATGTGATTTGTCTTACAACCTAAAAAACTAAAAACAAGACATGGCAATGCATAAGGACTCAAAGATAAAACTAAAATTTCTATTATGAGGGGACAATAGTGTTCAAATCCACCTGGTGTTCCATTGTTTCTTCGATAACTAACATTTCTTCATCTTTCTAAGCCTTGGGATTGTTCACTTCAAGACCTTTGTCTACCACTACACCATAGTTACCCACAATATCTCTAACCCCCATACATCTAACGAAAAATTGGCCCATCAACAAATCCCCCACAAACATTAAGGTCGAAGGGAAAGAAGATACAATGACTACCTGGGTAAGGCTGAGATTAGCCACTACTTTGAGAACCAGTGATTTTAGTGAACATACTATAAAAGGATTTCAAATCACCACATTATAAGAATTTTTTCCACCAATGCATCTTATATATATATATATATATATATATATATATAAAGAGAGAGAGAGAGGAGGGGGTTGTTGTGGTGTGCGCTCCTCTCATATAATATCAAGGATGTAAAATCATAAACAATGGGAAAAGGACGATCACCTAGTCAATGTATTTTGCAAAATTCTAAGAATACATCATAATATAAAAGTAATTCTACATGGTAATGAAAAATACATATGTCACGAACAATATTGGGCTAATATACCATGGTTTAAGATTCTCAAATGTATTAATATCAATCTGAACATCATGGTTGCTTTGTTGAAAACTGTGAAAGAATTCATCTTGAGTACACTCAAATATATGCTTAGAATGACTTTCATACGCGCATTTACATATCACCACACTACTTTATTTTTATGAGGTAAAACATGGATTCCAAAAATTCTACACCTTTGCTTTGCCATCTTCTACAACTTTGTCCTGCTAGGGTTTTCTACAAATCAAATCCCAACAAACAAGCTCATCATTATTGTCTAAACAAAAGATGAATTTATTAAGCTTGTGTAGTGTTTTTCTTGAAGCATCAGTACGTTTGAATTTGTCGTTATCAATCAACTTTTCGAAACTATTTATGTAACTAATCATGTTATTTCTTTATGAGAAGCCATAATATTAGATTTTTGTCCCTTTCCAAATGAAGAATGTGTTGGTTTTTAATACATTTTAGTTTAATCTGTATTCTTGGTAGATTGAAAACCCAATAACTTTGTCTTGTCTCTCAACTTTTTGTGCTTTAGCATGCCATGCAACATTTGAACTTGTTCCATCACTACTTTTTATTGGAAATATGATTTTATTATATTATTGACATGGTATATCAATATGAAATTAGGATTCATTGCTTCGACTTCTTGAATTCCAGTGGTATTTGTATTCTTTAAAACGTTTCCACTAATTTTAATGCCACTACAACTTTAAACTAATTGTTTTTTCTTCCACGGGATAGGCACTAGTTGTTTGTTTTGTAAATTAGCTAACTATTTGTTCATATTCACACAAAAAGTGCATGATATTGTCTAAGTGTTAGGATATCTAGAAGAAAGATTTCCACCCAAATTTCAAAAAATGTATACATGTCCTTTGTTTCCTGGTATGTGAGTAGGCCTACTACTCTATCTAAAAGCCAATCTGACAGTTTGAATAAGTCTTACAAATTTGATTTTGCTCCTATGAATAAGTCCCACAAATTTACAAAAATTATATTAGTGCAAAGAGATTGTGAGTAAGGATGTTTGTATTAAACCTCTAAAGATGGTCTACTTATATGGGTTAGAGACAACTAAATATGCTTTTTAAAATTTTATTTCTCATTATCTCAATGGTGGTTTTATAGCCTTCGGAGAGTTGAAAGAATAACACTATGGATGACTCGTGATCTTTCTAAATCTATATATAAATGGTTGTTTTGGGAATTAATTAATTACTAACTATAGTTGACAAATTAACATAGAAATAATTGCACAAATTAGACTAATTATGTACAATTAATATAAATGTATGAATGTAATTAAGATATGAATACAAATTTAATTAATTTAACTAATTTAATTAATTTAAATTAAATTGACTTGAATTATTACTAACTCGTGTACTATATCTGCCTAGAATTCCTTATGGATTTTCCTTCTCTATCATAGTGTCCAAGGATTCTTCATCCTAAGTTGTCAAAATTGTTCTAGGAGTTACCATTGAAAATCTTCCCAAACCAGATCTTCCCTTCACAGGTGTGAAGATTTCATCTACTTTTACCCATACCTTGATCCTTGAAGGAGTCAAATCTTTCAAGAAGATCCTCACTACTTTGATCTATGTATTAGATTCTCATTTTATTGTTGGTTCATCACCAATAAGGTTCTTGTCTCCCTCAAATCCTCTCTTAGACGAGAAATTGTGAATCATGTAGCCTTTCTTTGGGCTCATGATTTGGTTTTCAGGGTTCTTGGATTTTAGCCACATATTTAAGATATTCACTAGTATATTTGATAAGCATGGATATCCTCTTTTCACAAGGAAACCATAATTTACCCATGTGCTAGAGGTCATTTAATTGTTGTATTTGATTATGCAAATGATAGAGCAAGTATTCTTCTCCTAGGCCCTTGGTTCATGGGTAGGGAAATCTTATGTTTGAAAGCATATCCTTCGTCTTTAAATTCCTCCTTGGAATTGATTTCTCTATTGCCTCTATGGATAAGACTTATACATATATCATTGTACTTATGGAGCCTGACACCCAAGCCTCAATAGGAAACATTGTGGGAATTTCTCTATTGTGCCTCAAAAACTAGTAATAGATATTCTAGAACCTATTCCAAGTTGTGCATAGTGATGCAATTTGCATAAAATTTGTTGGAAAACATCTTTATTGAGGTAGTAGGCATGACCTATAAGTAGAATGAGTAGGTAGCCTTCACATGTAAATCTTGTTGATAGGAGTGAGTCTTTTTCTTGTTAGATCTCATCTAATATGAGATCTCATCTATATGTAAAAATGTAATCATGGTTTTGGATTTGGTGATTAATTTCTTGATATTCAACTTTTGTGTTTGTTCTTTATAGTCATGAGGATGCCCAATGACCATTAGGATCCACATTGACAACTTCAAATGATAGGAGAACCATGAGCATTTTATATAAAGTTATGGAATATGTGGCAAAAACAAAGGATATCTAATCTTGAGAGATATTTGTACATGAAAATGTGTCCTTAGTTCCTTGCCACCCTTTATTTTTATCCTCCTTCAGATTGAAAGGAAGCGACAAAAGGGATGTAGCATCTAAACTTGAGGGTGTTGTTGATATTGATTTCTTTGTCAAATGCATCAATTAAAACTAATTAACATGACTTATAAGAATGGTTTTATTATCATGGTCTTCGCCTTTTATATTTCATTATGTATCACCATTAAGTTTAATAGGTGACTTCATTTTTCATGGTTTTGAACAAATTCACTAAGTACATTGACAAGCTCTAGAAGGAGGAAAAATATGTAGACATAAAAAAAAGACCATCTAGTGTTGAAAAATCCATATTTTAAAGAATAATCCTTCGGGATTACTTGGAGGCCACGTGGATCACTGATAAGAAGAAGGCACAAAGAGTGGACCCTAATACACTAAAACAAAAGCCAGAAAGGTAATAAATAATATATGTTTGCATATATTGGATTTGATATGCTTGCAATTATTTATTTCAATATGTTTTGAACTTGTTATATTTTTCTAATGTTATATTTTAGTACCATTAACTTACTTTTGTGATCATTTGTTGGACATTGCTTAACTTCATTGATCTTATATTATCTCATGTACATGCATGATTAGGCGCAAATAAATTAACAATTGCACATTCTTCGGGTCAAGTCACAAGGTCCTCTAATAGAGGACACTTTGTAAGTTTATCAATATAATTTCATTTATTGTGCTAATATACTAGTTGAATATATGTCATCATTAAATATGGTTTTCTCTTATTGCATATAGTTAAATGAAAATATTCATGAGCCCATTAATGAAGAATTAAAGTATGCCCTCAAGAATGGTTTTTTTCCAAGGACTAAGAAATGGTTATGAAAGAATGGTGGAAATTTTGCAACCCACACCCCATGGAATTAATTGTTCATTATGTGTTGATTTTTTAACTTGTAAATAGTTGGAGTTACTCATTCATTGATTGAAATATATTATATTATTATAGATTGATGATGATGAGGGTGACTCAAAGGGATCGGAGTTTAAAGACAATTGTTTAATCTATATGTTTTTTATTGCGTTTTTAAATGTTAGCAATTTTTTTATTTTATTGAACTCATATTCATCTATTATGTTTTTACAAAGTGAGGATTTAAAGGGAACGCACAAGAGTTCAATCAACTTATGATTCCAAATTCATTTGATTTCTTTATGTGTACATATTTTTTCATGCAATGTTGTATAGAAAGTTGACATTTCCCCGAGGTGTCAATGTACCACTTGTTTACAAGCAAAAAAAGTTACATGGTTAGTTTACTACTTAATTTCAAATTTCATCGTTGTGTTTATATATATACAGGTTTTTTTGTTTCCATGGTGTGAAATTGATTGAATGTTAGTATTGTAAAATTTCATAATTACATGTATGGATATAAGTTTTTTTACTCTCATAGTGTGAAATTGAGTGAAAGTTAATGAGGTATTGTGTTTATATATACATGGTTTTTTCTCTCATGATTAATATGTTGTAAAATAGACTTATATTAATCATTAATCTCATCAGTATCCAAATAATATAAAAAAATAATAGTAAATAATTAAATTAATAATTAATTAACAATTAATTAACAATTAACAATTAAATTAATAACTAATGATTATATGTTTTTCTTACAAAAGAAAAACAATATATTGCAATTCCATTCATATAAACAAAATTACAATATGTAGATACTTATAGCATTTCAAAATTACAAAGAAGAAATCCCATATCCAAAAGAAACTAACTCTTCTCAACCTCTTGATTGTCCAAGAAATATAACAAATCTCATAAAATATTTCCAAAACTTAGTAATTTCTTATCCTCTCACATATTTATATCATTATTCAAGTACTAACTCAAAAGAAGTCTTATGAATATAATCGAAAAAAGACCCTCACAATATCCACATAATACCCTCATTACATCATTAAAAATATATACAAGACAACTCATCACCACCACTAGTTTCTAGTCATAAAGAAGAGAATAATATCGGAGGGTTGTCCCCCTAAGAACTCCTAAAAATAACTAATAATTATATCAATAATTAAATTAATAATAATAAATACCTAGCTAAGCATGAAAACAAGTGGGTTGGGTTGAGAGAGATAAATACTTCTAAGTTGTTCCCTTTCCCTATTGACCTCATAGCTTGGGGGTGGTGTCTATGCTAGATACCTACAGTTGGGTGGGAAATGGCTAGTTTGCAGCTAGTTACTTAGATTGTTTTCCATTTACAAATAAGTGTTATCGTGTTGTTTATGAATATGCAACTTTTACTATTATTTGTGTATGGAATTTTTTGTGTATTTTACATGTTATGTGCATGTAGATGCTTAATTATGCATGTGGGCATTAGGAATCCATGAACTAGTTAATCCATGTTTGCATGTTTCATTTGATTGTGTGTGTATTTTAAATTGGATATGGGATTCTTTAAGCTTCCATGGAAGGGGTCAAAAACCTTATGTAAATATTGGTTCGAAGACTCTGATGGAGAGGGTTTTGAAGACAACATGTGGCACACCGTGATTGGTGTGGGTCATAAACTTGCAACCCCATAGATGGGAGTCTTCCCAACTTGTAGTAATCTAGACCATTGATCAGGATCTAGATCGACGATGGATATTTTTCCCATGGAAGAAAGGTGAAAGAGATAAGTGTGGAGAGGGATATGTAGGGAGGACACATAGCACTTTCCCATTCATGCAAATAATTAAGTTGTGTGTCATGGAGGAGGGGGCCTTAAAATATGTTATAATCTAGGTCATCTCTTGAACTTAAGATCGATTATTATGGTTTCATCTATTGTATAATAAGTTCTATAGGTTTAACCTTTCAACTTTTAGTGGAGGGGGGCATGTGGCACATGGTAATTGTTGTAGGTTTTTCATTAGCATGCCCAAGGAGAGGGGATTTTCAGACTAGCAGGGATCTTGGTCATTCATTTATTTCATGAGCAATGATGGGGAAGGCACCCTCTACAAAGTTGCATGGCATTTAAATTTAAGGGGTTAACCCATCGTCCACTTAGAGACTACAACATGGAGGGATCCATGGGAATAATAAGGCCCAAGGTCAACATAAAGGAAGATACAAAATGTGCAAGAATTGTTGGATCTAACCTAACAATAGATAGGGAAGATCATGTGTGATTTTCGACCTATGCATTAAAGAATTGACCCCTGAGAAGAAGAAATAGGGTATTGTCCATGTACTCCTCAGTCATGCATGCAATGACTTAAAGGAAATGAGTTACTCAGGGACAATATTTAATAGGGAAGTACCCCATCCATTTGACATGAGTATAGATGAGGTCGGGTACATGATAATAGATGACTCCCTTAGCTTCAACTGGATATTCTTAATGGTAAGAGAGGCAAACCTTGGACTATTTAAGATGGTGTTATACTCTTTAAAAATCACATCTATTTAATGCCTAGGTATCCCCTTATTACACAATCTCTTCAACATGGACATACCTCTCCCTTGATTGGTCATGTATATTTCCACAAAACTTATCAAATGTGTCCTCTAGTTTTTATTGGACAAAATTGAAGTTTGATGTTGAGCTATTTATGGCTAAATGTGACACTTTCCAGTGCAACAAGGTGGATACTATTAGTTATCCTTATTTTCTCTAGCCTAATCCCATCCCACCTAAAAGTGGGAAGATACATCTATGGACTTCATCACTAGGCTATTTTTCTCCAAAGGTAAGGATGGTATCTTTGTGGTAGTTGATTGTATCATTTATGACAAAGATCCCAAGTTTGTCGGTAAATTTTGGAAAGAAGAATTCAAATTCGTCGGGCGACCTTTAATATGGGTATTGAATTCATCCTTAATCATATGGGAAAACTAAGGTGGTTGACAAGTACGTGGAAGGGTAACTTCAAATGTACACATTGGTTAAGAAATGCAAATGGGTGAAGTGGTTACATCTTGTAGAATATTAGTACCATTTTAGTACAATAAAGCTTGCCCCTCTTCTACAAAAATAACCCCCTTTAAGGAATTATATGGTTATGAGCCCCCCTCGTTGAAAAATTGGGTCAATTTTTGACACTCTATAGGAGATGTAAACCATCATGTGCATCATGAAGTACAACTTATCCATGTTTGTGAACCACGTGAAGCAACAATTAGATAAATACATGTTTGTAGTGGGTGATACAGTGTTTGTTCATTTGCAACCTTACAAGCATATCATTCTGTGAAAGTAGGGAAAGAATAAGCTCCAACCTCATTTCCATGGGCCATGCTTGGTGTGTATGAAGGATAGAGAGGTGGCATATGCATTGGACATCCCAAACAAGGGAATATTTCATGATGTCTTCTGTATTTTATGCTTAAATAATAAGGTTGGTGATTATGTAGTTACTCATATAAATATTTCATTGACATACAAGGAAGGAAATCTAGTATTGGAGGTTGAAGATATTTTGGAAGAACAAGTGTGAAACCTCAGTGGATGTCAAATTCTAGTGTACCTGATTAAGTGGAAGGGGTTGGACGAGGAGGAAGCAATGTGGGGGGTGAACACATTTCTAAAAAAACATTTGAATTTGACATCCCTTGCGTGAAGCACACTTCTCAAGGAGCCTTCAACTAAAAAAAAATCCCTTTTCTCCTTTCTCACTTTAGATTTAATTATGTTTTAGCTCACTTCGTTAAAGAAATACTTTTAGAATAAGTGTTCTTGGGTTCAAATATTGTTATCTACTTTTTAGGGGACTTTATTATAAAGTGCATGTCACTTAAGTTATTTATGTTTCAAGTGCTTTCACTCCTAAAATTGTCTACTTTTCAAGTGACTTTATTAAGTGCATGTTATTTATAAGTACGCCCAAGGAAGGAAGGTAGTGGAAAGGTAAGAACTAACCAATTTTGGGCTTTCTTTATTTCAACTTTGCAGACAGATAGTAAGTAACAATCAAGGTCCTTGAAAGATATTTATAACATAATTTCACCATTCATTTTTGTCCATTAATAGTCTCCCTTACCATCTTTTGCTAGAAATGAAAAAATAATGTAGATTTTCTTTGTCAAGACCTAGGTCATTTCAAGTCATTCATATTGTTATGGAGTGCTAACAAATGAAATAGCTAGCTTAGTAGCTTGTTTCAAACTCGAAGTCTTGAGTGATATGTGATGTGATGTGTGTGTGTGTGTGTGTGTGTGTGTGTGTGTGTGTGTGTGTGTGTGTGTGTGTGTGTGTGTCATTTCATTCCAAAGTGATCTATTAATCTACTAATAAGTTGTTATTTAGTAGTTCTATCCATCAATCACTTTATTATTCTCAACAACATAGATATAGACCTTTGATAACCAACTAGATATAGATAGGAAATGCTTAGGATAGGGTCGATGGTTGAGTTTGAACCCCCTCTCTATGAACTTTAGGTTGAGGGCCCGATATATAGAATCATTTCTATCAAGTTCTGATTATCACTTAATTAAAAAGGGGGGAAGGGGAGGCATCGAGTATTGAAGGTCAAAAAGGATTTCTACTTGGCACCAAAAGAGAAATGTTAAGTTGTTTATTTTTCTAGTGGCTTTATTATTATCATTATTATTATTGTCTTGCAAAAAAAATAGTAACTGTAATTTTTTCCATGCTAAGGTCGAAACACATAATTGCCACTATAAATGTGTTGGAGTCCTACCATAACCTCCCTTTAGGCTACATATTAGTTAGTTAATTATTGTATTCAACCATCGTCTTTGAATAAGGCCCACTAGATAGTAGTGGATGGTTATTCAATGTAAAATGGTTCACTTTATAAGGCCCACTAAGTAGATGCTACCCATTAGTGACAGGAACATGAGTAGTTAGGGTTTTTGCTATGTAAAATCTATTTATAGAGATAGGAGACTATGGAATATTTGTCTCGTCTTGTGTATTTGGAGACCATATGATCCAGATTGGATCATAATATTATTTTTCATCTATCTCAATTCTTTCGGAGTGGAAAAAAATTGGAGGAATTAGCTAGCAGGGTTATTTTAATGGCATGTCCCAGTTCAAAAAATGGGGTTTGAAACATTCCAGATCCATTTGAGGCATCAAATGACATTTTTTGGGGTCAAAATTTTCTCAACCATAGGTCATACTCCTTGACGTTATTCTACACATCAATACATTTCCAATGCTGCAAAAATCCTATCAATCAGACCTCATAAGCAAAATCTATGCCTCATGCAAGTTGATCTACCATGTTGACCACCCTTGTACGAGTGGATGCCACGTCAGGCCCCATTACTCATGCATATGGGGTATCCATGTATGTACTTTCAAATGATTCTAGAAGTTACACAACCTTATCACGATTGAGGGTTGAGGAATTTAAAACCTTATCCCTAGATGGCTATCAGGCATTGTTAAATACCTGGTCACTAGGAGGAGAAGGGGTTCCATTCTTTAGCATTGTATTTGTTCCATAGTTGTGCATAACACCTAGGAGAGGTATTTTGAGAGAATAACAGAAGAGGAGAGATTATGTAGCAGCCATATAGGCCATAGTGTCAAAGGAAACTCCACAAAGAGTGCATCTTTCTTTGTACTTGCATTTGAAGAAAAGAGAGTAGAGAGGCATCACCTTCTAGCCGGGTTTTTTCCCGTATTAGGTGTCCCAAGATATATTTTTTTATTATTTGTGGATGGTGTATGAGTATTTATTTGTGTTCTATTCTTTTTGCATTTCATATATTTCATACATTTAAGCAGAAAAAACAATAATTAAAGAATCTGAGATCTAAAGGAAATTAACCTTCACAGTAAAGATTTAAGTATTTTATTAGATTTGTTGTCATGAACTGTCTAGTGGAATATCCATGGAAGTTTCCAAATCATATTGGTATAAGAGCATGTTTATTTGGGTTATTTGTGAGAATTGCAGGGATCTAGGAATCGATTTAAGAATAAAGTTGCAAAACCCCAGCCATGGTCAACGAGTTTGTTCATAAAAACTCTCAAGATACAATAGAGGAGAGATTTATGAGGCCGGAAGATAAATTCATTGACATATCTCACAATATGTCCCTCTTCATGGGGGCTCTAGCAATCAAGCTCAAACTATTCGAAGAAGTTGGAGGCGCAGACTCGGAGATCAGATCAGACATGAAACCAGGGGATAACAAATACCCAAAAAAGGAGTTGTGGAAAGAAACCGAGAAAGAGCAGTTGAGTTCCAATACCATAAACCCTTCACAATATTTATTCAATGTGGAAGAAAAAGTGGACATAAATCCATAGCAAGGTGAGATCAATGCATTAAAATTGGATCATTGTGGACATAAAGCCATACCAAGGTGAGATAAATGCATTAAAATCGAATCATTAGTTGCAACAACTAGAAGTTTATTTCAACGTTCACCATATACATCAAGAACAAAAGATATCATTTTCCATAATAAAGTTAGAAGGCCATGCTTTAACCTGGTGGGAAATATATACAGGAGCACTTAGGCTGGAGGGTGATCTGTCAATAACTAGGTGGGGGACTTAAAAACCCTCATCAAGTCCCAATTTTAATCTATCGAGTATGTAGAGGACCAATGGATCTGATGGAACTACTTCAGGAAGAAGCAAGGAAAAAGGGTACAGGAGTACGCCACTGAGTTTAGAAAGATAGTCATCATGTTGGGTATCTCTCTCAATAACCCAAATGAACTCTTCAAGTATCTATGGGGTCTACATAGCCATCTACGAAAGAAAGTTATTTTTTTCAAGCCAAGGACAGTGGATGAGGCATGTGTATAGGCATAGTATCTGGAAAACATAGGCCACAAGAAAGGGAAGCTAAGTGGTTCCAATCATAAAGAGCACCAGGAAGCTTCCAAGGAGGGGAAGAAGAAGCGGAAAGGGGGAAGGATAAGAATATGACAACCACAACACATCAATGCAAGGATCCTACATGAATGGAAACTACATCCATAGTTGAACCACAATAAGGATGTAACGAAAAAGAATATTCTAGCCACATATTTGAGCAATCAAGTTCAAATCAAATTTGATGTGGATGAGACGATTGATTTCACATCAGTGTATAAGGAGGTGAATCTGAGTATCCTTCATTACCAAGGCGAGAAGGAGATGACCAAACTCTTCCACATCAAGATCCAGGTCAAGAAGACCAAGATAGATTCCATGTTTGACTTTAGTTGACAGGCTAATATCATAGCATTGGATCTAGTAAGTAAGATTGGATTGGAGGTTCATGATCATCCTAGCCCATATCCATTGGGATGGGTAAACAAGGATATAGAGATTAAGGTAATGAAATGATGCATGATTAAATATGTTGTAAGTGTTTATTTTATTGATGAAGTGGGATTGGACATAGTACCCCTTGACGTAAGTGGGGCAGTGTTTGGAAGCACCTACATGTATACGAGGGATGCAATATTCATGAAGAGAGCCAATAAATATTGACTAATCAAGGATGGGAAGTCCTACATCATTGACGCGCATAAAGGTAAGTCAAATGTCTCACTAGTAAGTGATAACCAAGATAAGAAGTTGATTAGTCCCAGTAAGAAATATATTTTTCTTTTCTTAAGAGAAAATCAGATCGGGGATGAGTCGATAAGAGTAAAGGCATCCCTAGAGGGGTGTACTAAAGAGTAGAAACATCAATTGGAGGAGTTTCTACAAGAATATAGAGGAGTGTTCTAGGAGCCCATAAGGACACCACCCAAGAGGGAAGTGGAGCATGAAATACGATTATTGCCAAATTCCCCATTGTCGAATATTGGGTTATATAGATAGTCCATTCTAGAAGCAAATGAAGTGAAGAAGCAATTGCAGTAGATATTGGATCATGGTGTGATTCAACTAAGTACCTCACTTTGTGGGTCACCTATAATAATTTTCCAAAGAAGGATGGGACTTGGAAAATGTGTATCGACTACAGAGCATTGAATAATATTATACACTAAAACATTAGTACCCTCTGCACAAGATCGATGATCCATTAGATCAGTTACAAAAAAAAAATATATTTCACCAAGTTGGATCTCAAATAAGGATACCACTAGGTACACGTCAAGGAATAAGACACCTCGAAGACTAATTTCAAGACAAGGAAAGTTCCGTATGAATGGTTGGTCATGTCATTTGGTTTATGTAATGCACCAACTACATTTATGAGACTGATGAATGGTGTATTATGACCATATTTAGATTCATTTGTTATAGTCTATTTGGATGATATACTATTTTATAGTGCTACCTAGGAGGAGCACATCTCACATCTCAGTTAGAGACTTTGAAGAAGCACCAACTATTGGCTAACCTCAATAAATGTGAGTTTACTAAGTAGTCTTCGGTGTATTTGGGGTATGTGATTGGTGGAGGGGAGTTCAAGATAGATTTATGAAAGATGGAGGCCATCATGAAATGTCCAGTTCATACAAATGTCACTAAAGTTAGAATTTTTGTTGGGGAAACACAGTACTTGTGGAATTTCATAGCTTCATTTTCCGTGGTAGCTACACCACTCCACACCATAACAATGAGTGGTAAAAGTTTTCAGTGGGGGAAGAACCAGTAGAAGAATTTCGATGAGATTAAAAGAAATATCATTCAAAGACCAATTCTCGTATTACCAAACTTGTGAAATCCTTTTGAAGTGGATACAAATGCAAGTGAATATGCCATGGGAGCAGTTTTGATGCAAGGAGGAACACATGTATGCTATCATTTTGAAATATTTCATGGGTGGTTCTCAACTACCCTACCTATGACAAGGAACTCTATGCCCTATTTCAAGATTTCAAGAAGTGGAAGCACTATATAATGGGAAAGGAGACCATCATCCACACATATCAACAACTGTTACAGTATTTGCAGCCCTAGAGTAAGCTACAACAAACTAGACATTACAAGTGGATGGGTTTTTTATAGAAATTTTATCTAGTCCTCAAGTATAAGAATGGAAACAAAACCAGTTTGGTAGACATGATTTCAAGGCCACCCACATCCAAGATTATAGATTTGATAAATCTGATGCACATGGAGCCTTTTACCCATAATGCACAAAAAGAGGCATAAATAAAATATTAGGACTTCACGAAGGTATTTCAATAGCTACATGGAAAAATTCATATAGAATAATGTGATGATAAGGTGGACTATAATTTCTCGAATGTGTTACTCTACAAGCTCGACAAGATCTATGACCCTAAAGGTGAATGACTGCAACTTCTCAGAGCGGCTCACACCTTCAAGGTTGCAAGACATTTTGGTGTCGAGAAGATAGTTTCCAAATTATAGAGATATGTGTACTAGCTTATAATGCAAGAAGATGTAGCATGATATATTAGAGGACGTATACTTTTTTGTATAAGAAAGACTAGTAACATGAAGCAAGGTTTATACCATCCATTACTTGTACCCACTCAACCTTGGGAAAGCATTTCCATGGATTTTTTGGGAGGTTTACCAACAACTAGGAAGATACATGACTATCTATTTGTGGTAATTACCAGGTTCAACAATATGTGCATTATCATCCCTTGTAAAAGGACCATCAAAGGACAAAGAAACAACAAACATGTTCTTTGAACAGTTCTGGGCTCACTTTGGAATAGAAAGGATCATCATCTCAGATAGGGGTACCAAATTTCTTAGTACATTTTGGACTATATTGTGGGAGAAGATGGACACTAAGTTCAAGAGATCTACAACATTCCATCCACAGACAGATGGGAAGATAAAATTAGTTAATAGTATTTTGGTGCATCTTTTGAGGGGTTACAATCATAAGCATCCAAAGACCTGGGATTAAAATATGATCTACATACAACACTCTTATAATAGAGCATTCCACACTTCTACTAGTAAGACACCTTTTGAAACTTGCCTTGGATATTTTCCACCTTCACCATTGGATGTTGTATATGGATAGCAAGGAGGAGTGAGGGAGGACCTTATGAGAGATGCATTAAGAGTAGAAAAATTGTTGAGAATATTAGGCAAATCCATTTTCAAGTATAGAAGATGTTGAAGAAGTCACGGGAAAAATACAAGTTCAAACGAGATCAACACAGAACCAAGAATTCATTCAAAGTGGGAGACAAAGTTTGGTTATAGTTGAATAAGGAAAGACTACATGGTCTTGGTAAGAATATCAAGGCTTTATGGTATAAAACTTTCAAGATATTGGAGAAGGTAATAGATAATGCCTACAGACTCAGTCTACCCCCATACATGTGAATTTAATAAATAGTGAATGTGGAGAATCTCGAACTTTGTGAACCTACCATGTTGGATCACGAGGAGGAACAGGTCCTACCTTCCATAGAGGACTTAGTGGTAGATTCTCAGGCAGAGTTGACAGAGTACATAGTTTTGCAGAAGCGGTCTAGAACTATAAGACAAGGGCAGCAGGAACTTTGGTAGATTGTGTTGAAAGGACAACTTCCATGCAAAACAAACTGGTACTCTAGGGAGAACGTAGAGTAAAACTTTCCTCACCTCATTCAGTAAATATTTTTGGGACCAAAAGCCTCTCTAAATGGGGAGGTGTGATCTAGATTGGATCATTATATTATTTTTCATCTATCTCAATGTTTTTAAAGTGGAAAAAAGTTGGAGGAATCAACTTGTAGGGTCATTTTTAATGGCATATCTCAGTTTGGAAAATTAGGGCTTGAAACCTTTTAAAGCCATTTTTAGGCATAAAACATATTATTTTTAGGTTAAAACTTTCTCTGCTTCAATTGAAACCCCT
>SNQJ01S0153481.1:7208-22755 GCA_010110895.2 Picea sitchensis | reverse complement strand
TCTCTTACTCCACAAAGCGTCTTCCCGTGAGGGCTTTCACCATAAGGGGACCACTTTGGAGTTCATCCATATTTACTTCTTATCAATCATGACAAAACAATAATGAGTCATATTTACATCAAACAGTATTGGGTCCATTACCCAAACCTTTGTGCTATGGGTCTTTCTTCAAGGGTTGACATCAATGACAACCAACCTTAATCAACATCGGTTGGGGTAGTTTATTTTCCCAAGGTAATTTGGTAAAATCTTTTACTTTGTAGTACATACTCCATATGGGATTTCCATGAGAAGTAGTTTGAGTTGATAAACAAAATATCACTTGGACTAACAATATTAAAATATGTAGGTAATATTGTTTCAAAAGCATAAAGTGACTATCTGTATGGAAATATCGCAAAAAATAGGTAGTTTAAAAAATGGGCACTGAAAATGAACTTTGATGTCAAAGTTATGCCCTTTTTAAGAAAGACATAAAAGGCAATCAAGTTTCCAAGTGGCAGGTAGAGGTTGGCCCATGTGTGATGGGTGCACAATGAGGTCGTTGAGTAAACAAATCTCTTCATTCTCTAACTTTTCCTACAATTTCACTTTTATAAATAAGTTACTTTTACATAAAATGACCCACTTTTATCAAATAAGTAAGAATCACTTTTACAATGAAGTTACTTTATAAATTAAAGTTAAATGCCAAAATTAACTTTTAAAAAACATTAAAGTTACTTTATATTGATTCACTTTTATAATTTAAGTAAAATGAAATTTACAATACAATTATGTGATAGTTTAAAGTTTCATGAATTTTTTCAAAAAGTAATTAAAAAAGTAATTTAATGAAAATAAAAGCTTGAACTTAAGACGTCTTATTTAATAAAGTAACTTTCAACTGAGTGAGCTAATGCAAAATATGTAACAATGTTATGAATGAGGAGGGGGGATCCTTTTCTTACTATTTGTCTCGAAGTGCATGCTTCCCCCCCCAAAATTTGCTTTTTTCCTACAAAAACTTCAACATAGCTGCACAAAAACAAATGAAATTAAAAAAAAAAAATACGAAACTTAACAAAATTGAGGTTAGATATTGGTTATCCTATCTATAAAATGAATTTTTATCTCTATTTTTGATTTTTTGAGATCTCATAAAGTACAAAATAAAGAGCATACACAATAAAAAAATACTTTCCAATTTGTTTTTGGTTTGCCAAGATCGCACAAGGTGCAAAACAAAGAGCATACATAAAACAAAAATCGTAGAAAACATAAAATATAAACATATAACCAAAATACACACACACACACACACACACATAACCGTAATGAAATTTTATACCTTCGGTTTTGACAAAAATGGTTGTATCTTGGGAAAATAAAAACATTTTTGGGTGAAATGAAAAGTGTTTCCAACTGAAAACGTGCTCCGAGCATAATGGAAAATATCGTTCAACCAATAAATGGACAGAAATAACAGAGTCTAGAAATCCTTTGGTGCATGTAATGACATAGGTTCAGGATCTTGATCAATAATCATATCTGATACAATGTTCAACAAATGTGGTATTTCTAAATATGTCAAACACCTTAAGAAACCTCTCACACAAACATATCAAATATAAGTAAACTAATGTATTACATGGTTAAAATCCTCAAAGAGGGAAACAATCCATGACCCCAACCAACAAAAACATTTGAAACAATATCTTAATGGAAAATACTTTTTTTTTACAAGAGTTTCTCACAATCGATCATCAACAAGTGACTGCCCATGCTATTAAAATAGTCACGATGGGACAATTGGATGTTAATACACATGTCAATATAGTTTTTAATATCGAGAAGAATATGAACTATCAGATCACTTTATGTCTAGAACATATTGTGATCATCGAATTACATAACTACAAATACATACTAATGAAACACACTTTACTTAAAGACACATCAGACCAAGTTGATAGTAACTAACTCCAAAACATATAAATATATTAACATAAGATGTAATGAGTGACAATTTTCTTAGCCATATTAAATTCCAATAGAGATCATCAACAAGGCATGATGGTACAATGAACGAATTATCTACTATTGTTTCATTTGAAGATCAATGATGGAGATTCTAGTTGCAAAACACTATTGGAGAAACCAAGATCTTTTATCATTGTCTAACCATTTACATTAATATGGTTGGAATTAGAGATACAACTCAAATGGCATGGACACTTAGTATAAATCTAGATAAGGTTGGAGAATTAACTAGATGGTTTGTTTCAAAAGGCTGGGATAATATGTAGATATTTTTTAGAGTACAAAAGGACTAACAATTTAAGTGTTTATAGGTTTCAATAGAAATAAGATAATTAGAAAGGGACACATTGTTTCTATACTAGGAGCAATAATAATTAGATTCTTACAAAAGGAAAGTGGTTGAAGCTAGAAATATCAAAGCTCGGTTCTTGGATATTAAAGAGAAGACAAATAATATCCTTGGGGAAATATATAGACATCTAAAGATTTATCATACTAGAATTAATCCCATTTTTTATGAACGACACCTATCAATGAAGACGTTTCATGAGTTCTATATTTAGCTTCAAGATATTCATACATAGAAGAATCATCAATTACAAAACGTGACTCAACATGTTAATACTATATGTGATATTTCAACCATATTTCCCGTTGATTTTATCAAGCTCATTACTAAAGTTCATATAATATTAGATGATTCAAGGGATAACAAGTAAAAAAATAATTTACAATGACACCCTTACTAGGTTAATGCTGTAGACTTGTTATATTCTTTGCATGTATATTATGCATTCATGTGCAAGGAATTAACTGCAACATGTGGACTTTGCACTCATCCATGAGTGTTAGATGGGTTTGAGGTTGCATATTTGCTTTTGTGATTTTTCATCCTTTTGTATTCTAATATTATTGGTGAAGGGATTATGGTTGCAATATAATATAGGTTAGAGAATTAGGGTTTTGGATGGTACATAATACCTAAATGTTGTATTCTAAACAATCAAGTAAATATAGTGAAGAATATAGAGGTGCAACTTTAAGTTTGGATGATTTTCCTAGTTAAGGGTTTCTAGGGTAAATCTCTATGTACTGTGTGTGTGTTGTTAGGATATTTATGTTGGGGAAAGGGGTGGAACCTGTAAACAAACATACATAAAATTCTGTATATAATTGAAGAGGGAATACACATTTCAAAGACAAAGGTGGTGTCTAAAGACACAATTACAACACTTAAGAAAAACACAATGTGATCGCAACATCATAGAGCATATTGGATCTTGATATCTCCGTATGATATCAACTCCATTGCTTGATGATAATGACCCATGGGGTATGATATTTGTAACCTCAATATATAACCAACTTCCATAGAATAAAAAAGATATTGTCCACATGTAACCGTCGATTGTTATAGTTGACTCCACCAAATATGGGTTGTCGATTCGACTCGAAAATAATGCTCGACTCAATCGTCCATTTTTCCAACTCATATTTGACTATTGATCTAACTGATTGAATCGACTGTATAACTGCCATACATGCCAACTACTTGACCGACTGATGTAGATTTCTGGTTGATCGCCTGATTGACTGTATGATTCCAGATGTAGGTCAAAATCTCAACTGACTGAATCTAAGAGAAGTGTGATGAACCATCAATTCTTAACGTTCCAAGACCATCCCATCAACACATGTCTCTGGATATTTAGGAGGTGAAATTATGCCATCATGACACCCCCACATAATTTCATATTTCTAAAGCCCAATAATCATACAAAGCTTGATAAATATAGATTTAGCTAAGGGTTTGGTGAAGATATCAACAACCTGATCATTTGTACTGCAATATTAAAGAGAGACAACATTCTCATGAATTGATTGTCTCAAATAGTGAGCATGGAGCTCACCATGCTTCATCTTACTATGGGAAAAAATATTGTCAGCAACATATATAACACTTTAGTTATCATAGTAGATTGTATTCTAGGTCTGAATAGGAAGACCAAGTTCTCCTAGAAGTTGGAGGACCCATACTTCTTCAGTACCTTCTTAAACGATGACACAATACTCTTCTTCTATAGTCGAAAAGGAGACTACCTTCTTTCTCTTGCATGACCACACCAATGATCCATTGCTAAAATGAAGCATATAGCCGAAAGTGGACTTCCGATCATCACTATCACCAGCCCAATCAGATTCGATGAAGCCGACCAATGAATCTAAACTTCGACAATACTTGATACCAAAATGAGTGGTACCCTTGAGATAGTGAACAATTCATTTTACTGCTTTCCAGTGGCTTTTTTTGGGGTCCTACATAAACCGATAAACCACACTAACAACAAAGGAAATGTCAGGTCGAATATGAGTAAGGTAAATAAGATTGCTTACTAGTTTTCGATAAAGTGTAGCATCGACTACAAGTGTCTCACAAGTTTTGGTGAGATTTAATTCAGATTGAAAAGGAGTATCCCAAGGCTTGCAATTAGCCATCTTAAAACGTGTCAACAAATCCATCTCATATTTAGACTGAGAAAAGAAAAATCCATCACATAGTGGTAATACTTGAATACCCAAAAAATAATGCAGAGTACCAAGATCTATCATTTCCAAAGATTCAACAAGTTGTTTCTTCAATCTAAGTATGATATCATTATTATTTCCATTAATGAGTAGGTCATATACATATACAAAAACAATCAAAGTGTCTCCATTGGTGTGGAGTACACACAAGTTGTGATTAGATTCACAATGTTTGAAACCAATTTGAAGAAATAAACTGTCGATCTTAACATACCAAGCTCAAGCATCCTACTTCAAACCATAAAGTGAATTATTGAGTCGACAAACCAAGTTAGAATCTATCACAAAACCAAGTGGTTGTTCCATGAAAATTTCTTAAGATAGGTTTCCATGAAGAAAGTCACTCTTCAGATCCATCTGATGGATTTTCCATCCAAAATGAGAAGCAAAGGAAAGAATCATTCAAATAGAGTTCATATTCAGGGGAAAAGGTATCAGTGTAGTCGATACCTTCTTGTTGAGAAAATCCCTTTGCAATGAGGCATACTTTATGTTTCTCAACAACACATTCAAAGGTAAATTTGGTCCTGTAGACCCATTGACATTGCACAATGTTATTTCCTTGTGATCAAGGAACTAAGTCCTAAGTGTGATTCTTCAAGAAAGAATCAATTAATTATGCCTACATAACCTTCTCCCATTTAGGTTTTCCTTGAGAATCTATGTAGGCAACATGATCAAGAGTTTATAGTACACAAGCCATCAAGGAAACATTGACATGTTGATTTTGACTTCGATATTGTCATCTGACGAAAATATCATTGGCATAATCTCCAATAGCTTCAATTGTCTTGGTATCCCATCTCAGTAGAAAATAAACAATGAATTTTGTTAACTACAACAAGCCTATGAGAAGTCAGAGGGTCTTCAGTTGACGAACCAAACGAAATAGAGGACGACAGGCTAGTCAAATTGGAGGTCGACGGTCTAGTCAAAATAGGAACAAAGTTTTATTGTCCAGTCAAAGGACTGAAATATGGAGTAGGAGACCCAATGTCGGAGACAACATCAAAGGGATCATCTTGAAACAATCAAGAGGAGGCATTCAACAACTTAATTCTAGAATAATTCTCATCAAACCACACATTACATCTGATAATGATTTGTTTTTTAACAAGATCAAACTGTCGATAGGATTTTGAATCTTTAGAGTAGCTCATCATGATGCAAGAATGAATCTTTGCATCCAAATTCTTTCTGCAATGATTAAAAATGTGATCCTAGGAAACACATCCAAACACATGAAGGTGGATGAATGAAGGATTCTTTGGACACCATCGTTCGATTAGAGTCATAGAAGGAATATCTCAAGTTGAGATTCAATTTAGAAGATAGTTTGCACAATACACTGCTTCATCCCAGAAGCGAGGAGGAAGATCTTTAGCCTGCACAAGACATCTATCCATTTCGACTAACATTCAATTCTTGCATTATGCGATGCCATTATTCTGAAGTGTGTGAGGAACTGACTGCAACCAATCAATACCACATTGAACCACATATTATTCAGAAGGTCAAATTACATACTCAACACCATTTTCTGATCTCAGGCACTTGATGGGTCATCCACATTGTTTTTTATCAAAGGCTCAAAATTCCTTGAACTTTTCAAAGACAAGGATCTTGTTATTAAGAAAATTGACCCAAGTGAGATGGGATAAATCATTAATGAAATTCAAAATACACATTACAACTAGAAGTGAAGGTGTATTGATGTAGTAGACATCACTTCGAACCAAATCTAGTAGGTTCTATGCTCGTGATCCAAGAGGATATAAGGAATGATCACAAAGGTCTAGGAGGATCTAGAATGCTCACAAAGGTCCCAGGGGATCCATAAAAGCTCAAAATTCAAGTATTCCAAATACTATAAAAAACACCATCAATGTGTAGAGCTCGGTGATATCTTTCCAACGATGTAAAAATTGCCTCAAACGTAATTCGTATGCAAAAGTTATGGATGGTCAAATTTTGGTCAATGAGAAAAAGTCAAAGGGTGATATGTGTCACCACTACAAGGGTGACATGTGTCACATGACCGTATAGGTCGTACAGTGGTGACATGGAAAGTAGGTGATGTGGCATATTGGTTAGCAGTTGACTAGGAAAGTCGTACACACCATATGGACAAATCACATGGTGACACGTGGCAAGGGATAACCAATGAGAGGCCGCCATGTGGTGACCTCCCGTTAGAAAATATTGGTTATAGTTTACCAAAATTATGGAGTCGACGGGGGTTGAACCCATGACCTCCATAATCCTTCACAAAGCCTCCCCTACCATCGCGCCATCACATGAACCTTAACCTATCAATGAGATACAATTTATTTGAATTAATGCAAAGTTCCATTTGGGGATAAAAGGGGTTGAGGGATAGCCCCTAGCCCCTGGTATATATGTTAATACATGCGACCAATTCCATAAGCACGTGGGGATAATGAACTACAAACCAATGGAACCATGTAATATATGGTTACAACCATATATTAAAACAACCATCGAATATGCCGACCAATAGAGGATCGTGGGGAATAGAACCCTCGACCTTCACTATATTTATCCAATGGTTTAAATGTTAGGCCAAACGACCCCCCTTGTTATGGGATGCCTCCAAATTTATCATTAAGCTATATTTTTTTTTTCGACGAGAGGTTAGGGCCGTGGCCTATTTATGGGTGCGGATCCCAACACATAGGCACACATCCCAGTGTGTATAGATCTCGAGATGCACACATCCCAAGGCAAATTTTTTATGTAGGGAATGGATTCCAAGGCATTACATATGTCTCTAAGTACATGCTAAGAATAGGCCAAGTATGGTTGTCTCGTAAAGCATGCCATGAGGTATAATGACATCACCTAGGAAAATTTATCCTCATTTTCAAGATTTTTCGTAAGGATCATGAATTTGAGGTCTATTTTATGATCAAAGGTAATTTGTAAAAGTATTAGTCCAAATTGGCATTAATGAGATTTTAGCACATTGTTTTTCATGTCGAAGAGGGTGAAATTGAGCTTGTTCGGAATTTGGTTGACTTTGTTGGTTGTGGAGCCTGATTATGTTCTTGATTCATAGGTCTTTGTTTTCAGTCGTGTTTATACCCCATGAAGACTTTACACCTTGGAACAATGTACACTCCTCCACGTGGGGGAGTGCAGGGGGGTTACCCCCCTTGAGGGGTCCGAGGGGAAATTGGGCCCCTGACGGGGGTTCAGGGGACAACGTTCCCCAAAGGAAAAATTTCCTTGTAAATGTATATTGTAATTTCATAGTAAATCTGGACCATTCATTATAAGGTCGAAGATATGATGGTAGAAGTTATGTTAGGGTGTTTTCCCCCTAGAATACAACCCTCTTTTATGAGGGAAATGTATGGCGGTTATGTATCATTGCGAATATTGTATTTCGAGTGAGGAGACTGTGAGAGAAAGAAGAGGAAGTTACAACGAGTGTGTTGTAGGTTGTATCCATTCATTTGATGGATAATAATAAAGGAAGGACCTGGCAATTTATCTGGTTGTCGTATCCCACACTGGGTGAACCACGTATATCTGTGTCTTTATTTTATTGTGTATCTTCTGTGTTTTATTTCCGCATTTGTTTTATTTTATTGCTTCACAATCCTGTTTTTCTAACAAACTTTATAGTCAAATTTCTCATAATCTCGCAAGGATTTCAATGGTGAACTCATTTTCTTGTTTTGAGAAGTGGAATTAAAGAGAGTCCATTAAATTGGCTTCTGTGAGCCCATATTGCAATGTAATTTGGTATTTTGAGATGATGGTGAACAATCATGATATCTAAAGGGACTTTGAACATGAAGTGATATATTCCATCCATATATGTAATTTGAGTTCTTTTATTTTTTGGTGTGTCATCTCACTATTTTGCAAATTAATCATCAATTTATGAGTTTTTGGATAAGAAACACATCATCAAAATTCTACAAATCAACTCAATACGATTAATAAAATAATTCTGAATAAATTTAGATGTTGTATGTATATATGATAAAGGAATAAATGGTGTCTAAATATTTTCGGATCAAGTGGTATTAGAGCTAGTTTTGACGTGTATTTTCAAGTTGTTGATTTGACATGAGATCCAAGAGTTCATTTGGTGAAAAATTTGAAGACTCTTATCAAGAAGACAAGACGAGTAAATATCTCATGAATTTGAGGTTACAAAAGAACATTAATCGACAAATCCCAAAGGAGAATTTTGAGTTAAGGATGCAGTTGCAAGCTCTTGAGGAAGAGAAGCAGAAGCTGCAAGATCGACTGATATGTCATGAGGAATTCCATAAGGGTATTTTTCATGAATTAGAAATAAAGTTGCATATTAGGAACCAAGCATTGGTGCCATCAATACCAATACATGAATATCGGTAAGATGAGAATGTAAAGTCTCTGATGCAAAAGGGACTATCTCTTTCGAAAGGCATGATTGAGAAATATGACTACTCATATTATTATTTTTCCCATCAATATGGAGAATGCTCAAGGATAGCTGAAGCAAGGAGAAATTCAGATGAAGAAGTTAGTCTCACCTTCTAGTCCATAGAAAGGTAACATGTGTAAGACATCTCTAGAGAAAGATGTGCATGCTAAAGGAGAAAGAATGAAGACTTTTACAACTGGTGAATGGTCTAGATATCCATGTGATTCCTATGGATTTAGTAACCATGATGTGGAGAAGTGTTGAAGAAGATAGTGTATGCAAGTTAAGCCCTCAAAGAAGAAGGCTAAAAATAAAGATCTTTTCTCAAAGCAAAAGAGAAAGGGGAATGATAAGAAGGGATTGTGGTTCCAAGATAGGAACATTACACTCTGGTCTTATTGTGTTAAGAGTGGAAATTAGATCGATAAGTGATGGAAACTTTACCCGCACCTATGTCCAAAGAAGAACAATAAATATCTAAAGGCACTTGCAAGAAGACAAGCAACAACTCCAGATAAAGTTAATGATATTTCTAGAACATTTGAGAAATAATAATTCCTTATGGCTGGTCTTGGAAAAGTGATATATGAAGACATCGAGGAATGGTTTATGGACAATGGATCATTTTATCACATGACCAGGATGAGATCAATATTCTTGAATTTCTCAGAGTCTGAGACAAATTTCTATGTATGATCTGGAACTAACACTAGACAAGAAATAAGAGGGTGTGGATATGCAAGATTCGAGCTCGATTTGGGAGGATTTTTTTTAATATAACTTATGTTGTATGTTCCAAATTTAAAGGTAAACCTACTCTCATTTGCAACATTTGAAGATGAAGGTTACGAAGTCACATTCTAGAATGTTCAGGTACTTGTGTATTTAAGGGAAGCTACTCCAAATACAACAATAGTGTTTGGTATTTGTAAGGAGAGGTTATACAAGTTACCAAGAAGGCCTATAGTTTGGTCAAATGGTTTCTTGGATTCAACATTAGATTCTGCATTAGATTCAATGTCAGATTTAACATCAGTGTCAGAGGCATTGTCAAAGGTAAAAAATTGCGAGACTCCTCCCTGTACAATGGGGAGAATGAGTCTATAATTTAACCATCTAAAAATTTCATTTTAAATATGCATATTTGTAAATTTATATGCATACATGTATATCTCTTAAAGTCTATTAGAAGGCTTGTAAGCCACACATTGTAAATTATAAGAGTGAGAGGGACTCTATAAAATTTCTATATTGCCACCTTGTATGAGTAAGAGGGATTTTGTAAGAGACTTTCTATATTACCACCTTATATAATGTTGAGAGTGACAGGAATATCGTTAGAGATATTTCTAGATAGCCACCTTACATATTGTTCTAGAATGAGAGGAATCTCGTTAAGAGAGATTTCTAGATAACCACCTTACATATTGTTTTACAGTGAGAGTAATATCATTGTAAATATTTCTAAGCCTTTCGAAAACAATATGGGAAATTATATTGCCGTGCAATCAACTAAAGGGATACATATGGATCAAATTGTCTAAGACAATATTATTGATTCTTAAGAACTTAAAGTGAAGGAACAAAAGGATGCAACCAGTTGGAACATGTATATCAAAAGTGGAAAGAGCATCGAAGTATTGCAAAACTTTCTAGAGATGTTAAAGGAGAAATAATACTCTTTAGGAAATAAGAGGCATAAAGGTGCATGCTATAAGAATCTCTTAAAATACTATGTCATGTTCACGTGGATGTATACCTTGAACAAAAGCAAGCAAGTCAAGTACATATGGTAACAATACATATTTTTTTTCAAGGAAGGAGAGTAATAGGTGGTGCATATATTCAGACTCCTACATATACATTAGCAGTACATGAACATCCAGTTCAAATGGGAAAGGAATTGATCAACATTCAAATTGGTTTCATATTGTTCGAGATGGAATATCTTCACTATAGGATATGGGAGTGGACGTTGAAATACATGACACATGTATTGTAGAGATTAAATGAACATGAATTTTGTTGTTAGGGAATCTATGATCCATAACCAAATCTATTAACGACAGTGTCAGAGGCCATATTCAGAGTCGTACTCTGTAAATATAGACAAACTTACACTAATATACTACCTAAGATCAAAGACCCAATATGAATAGTAAATTCCAAAAGATTCAACATTACGGAAGACTGAATTATCATCACTAATTTGTTGAGTATCTATACTTTTGGAGGTAAAAAAGTTCTTGAATGGGAAGGTGTGATCCAAGAGGATCTAAGGAATTCTCACAGAGGTCTAGGAGGATTTGGAAAAAACAGAGGTCCCAGGGAATCCAGAATATCTCAAAATTCAAGTATCTCAACTGCTCTCAAAAAATACATCAATGCATAGAGCTTGGAGATATCTTTCCAACGATGCAAAAATCACCTCAAACAGAGTTTGTATGCAAACGTTATGGCTGGTCAAATTTTGGCAACAAGCAAAAGTCAAAGGGTGACATGTGGCACATGAATGTATAGGTCATACAATGGTGACATGACACGAAAGTGATGTGGCATATTGGTTGGCAGCTGTCTGGGAAATTCATACATGCCAAATGGACAAATCACATGGTGACACATAGCAAGGGATAACCAATGAGAGGCTACCATTCAACAACCTCCCATTGGCCAATATTGGTTATGGTTTACCAAAATTATGGAGTCAATGGGGGTCGAACTCACGACCTCCATAAGCCTCCCCTACCATCACATCATCACATGAACCTTAACCTATCAATGGTATACAATTTATTTGAACTATTGTAAAGTTCCATTTGGGGGGAAAAGGGGCTAAGGGAAAGCCCCAAACTCCTGGTATATATGTTAATACATGTGACCAATGCCATAAGTGCATGGGGATAATGAACTACAAACTGACGCAACCATGTAATATATGGTTACAACCATATATTAAAACAACCAATGGATATGTCGACCAAGAGAGGATCGCCGGGAATAAAACCCCCGACCTTCACTATATTTAGCCAATGGTTTAACCGTTAGGCCAAACCACCCGCTTGTTACTAAATGCCTCCAAATTTAGCATTAAGCTACAGTTTGTTGCGGACGAGGGGTTAGGGCCGTGGCCTATTTATGGGCATGGATCCCAACACACATGAACACATCCCAATGTGAATGGATCCCAAGATGCACACATCCCGAGGCACAATTTTTGATGCAGGGCACATATTCCAAGGCAGTATGGATGTCTTGAAGTACGTTTTAAGAAGAGGCCAAGTATGGTTGTCTCATAAAGCGTGCCATGAGGTGTAATGCCAACACCTAGGAAACTTTATACTCATTTTTCACGATTTTTTGTAAGGATCATGAATTTGAGGTCTATTTTATGATCATAGGTCATTTGTAAAAGTATTAGTCCAAATTTCCATTAATGAGATTTTAGTGCATTGTTTTGCATGCAAAAGAGGGTGAAATTGAGCGAGTTCGAAATTTAGTTGACTTTATAGTCAAATTTCTCATAATTTTGCAAGGATTTCAATGGTGAACTCATTTTCTTGTTTTGAGAAGTTGAATTAAAGAGATTCCATTAAATTGGATTTTGTGAGCCCATATTGTAATGTAATTTGGTATTTTGAGATGATGAAGAATAGTCATTCTATCTAAAGGGACTTTGAATATGAAGTAATATATGCCATCCACATATGTAATTTAAGTTCTTTTATTTTTTGATATGTCATCTCACTATTCTGCAAAATAATCATCAGTTTATGAGTTTTTGGATAAGAAGCACATCATCAAAATTATGCAAATCACCTCAATACGATCAACAAATTAATTCTAGATCAAGTTAGAAGTTGCATGTATATATGGTAAATGAACACGTGGTGTCTAAGGATTTTTAGATTAGATCGCCACACTTTACTAGAGTCAAATGGTGTCTGATGATGCTTCCCAAGCATACAACCCTTACAGACTCCTTCAAGGGGAAACAATTTAGGTAAACCAACAACCATGCTATAATTTATGATCAACTGTAGACTTTAAAAATTTAGGTGTTTGAGTCGTTCATTCCAAATTTGACTTCGCTAATTAGTGCGATCAACAAGAGAAATTGGTTCAATCTTAGGTTGAGTTTTGGCACATAATTTATTTAAATTGTCCGTTGGGTCGAGAGGCTTGCTAGTGACAATCGACTTGCCTTTCTTCAAATCATGAACATAGAACAAATCTAGCCAAAATTCAACAATCTCTCATGTTTGTGTTAACTGAGCAACTGGCAATAGATTGGCATTGAGTTTTGGCACATGGTAGATGTCAACAATTTTCCCATGTCGACAGGTAACATCACCCTAACTAGCAACATCCAAATAAAAATCATTAACAACATAGAATTTCCTGTCCTTATCTTCAACCAACCACGTGAACAAGGAGGCATCCTTGGCCATGTGATGAGTGCACCTAGAGTCGACTATGTTAGAAAAACAAGATCGCAGAGCAATAAAATAAACAAAATGTGGAAATAAAACACAAAATATACATAATACAATAGAGACACCCAGTGTGGGCTACATCCACCATAGAAATTTCCAGGTTCTTCCTTTATTGTTATCCAACAAATAAAGGGATACAACCTACAACATACCCGCTTTAGCTTCCTCTTCTTTCTCTCACAATTTCCTCTCCAATATTCACTCACTCACATAGCTGTAATACAATTACCTTATACATAAAATATGGTTTCCTTATAGGGAAAGAATCCCTAACTTAAATTATACCGTGAGATATTCAACCTTATAATGAACAATCTAGATTGACTATGAAATTACAATATTGTACAAGGCAATGTTTCCCAAAATTTTGCTAAGAGACACTACCCCCGAATCCCCTGCCAAGGGGGGGGCTCCAAAATTTCTCACTACCCCCACAGACCCCCCCTAGCAAGAGAATTGGGGGACCAAGCCCCCCTAGACCCCCCCATAAGGTAATGGGGTCCAAACACGGCTGAAACAAGACTTTTGAATCAGGAAGATAACCAGGCTCCACAACCAACAATCTCCCACTTGGAGACTAATCAAAACAACTTCACTGTTGTTGTACCTGTTGGACTATGATCCACCTTGGACCTGGAAAATTTCTCATCTTCACCTTCATTCTTGAAGACCAACTAAATCTAAGTAGGAACTTAGTTTCTCCCTTATAACTACCTTTGTTTACATGTATGTAGGATTATGGAAAGTATGCATATTTTCCAACTTCAATTGTCCATCTTCCAAAACAGATCATATGAAATGGTACCTGAGTTGTATATGCTTAGTCTCAGAATATAAGGTTGAGTTCTTTGCAATATGACTGACACTCTGGCTGTCACAGTACAACTTTATATTCTCCTGCTTCTTTTCTAATTCCTCCATAAACCTCTGTAACCAAATCATATCTTTACTAGCCTCTATAGCAACAACATACTCTACTTCTGTTGTTTAAAGTGCGAAAACCTTTCGCAGTTTCAAAATCCAACTTACTACAGGTCCACCTACAATAAGAATATACCTTGTGGTGCTTATCCTGCTGTCTTTATCACTTGCCAAATCTGAATCAACATATCCATGCATAACAATGTTTGAACCTCCAAAGCATAATGCATGAGTAGTAGTGCCTCTCAAATACCCGAGAATCCACTTTACTGCCTCCCAATGTTCTTTACCTAGATTGTTCATATACATGCTCACAACTTCCACTGCATGTGCAATATTTGGTCTTGTGCACACCATAGCATACATCAAGCTTCCAATTGCAGATGAATAAGGGACCCTGGACTTGTATTCTATCTACTTCTATGTCTTGGGACAAATTTCCTTGGTTAATTTGAAATGGTTGGCCAAAGGTGTACTAACTGGTTTTGCATTCTTCATTCTAAACCTCTTCAACACCTTCTCTATGTACTTACCCTAAGACAATGCCAATTTGCGATTTTTCCTGTCTCTTGTTATTCTCATACCAAGGATTGTCTTTGCAACACCCAAATCCTTCATCGAAAATGAATTATCTAATTTATTTTTGAGAAAATTTATATCCTTCATGTTAGACCCTGCAACAAACATGTCATCTACACATAATAGCAAGATAATATAGCTTCCATTCTAGCCTCTTAAAATAAACACAGTGATCAGAATGACATCTGCTATAGTTACCTTGTTGTGTCATAAACCTGTCAAACTTCAAATACCACTGCCTTGGAGCTTGCTTTAGGCCATACAAGCTCTTCTTCAACCTACATACCAAATTCTCCTTTCCTTTTACCTCATACCCTTGTGACTACTCCATATAAATATCTTCCTTCAAATCCCCATGGAGAAAAGCCATTTTTGCATCTAAATGTTCAAGATGCATATCTTCTACTCCCACAAGACTTAAAATAGTCCTAATTGAAGTCATTTTAATAACATGAGAAAATATTTCATCAAAATATATACCTTTCTTTTGTGCAAACCCCTT
>SNQJ01S0153480.1:27870-38353 GCA_010110895.2 Picea sitchensis | reverse complement strand
TTCATTTAATCCTGTGGGCCCCTTCCACGTCGTGTCGCCTTTTGCACCACTTCCCTCCTTGCCACCTATTCCCCACCTAGCCATGTGGCAGGGTCCTATCCCTTTAGCCTCTCCTCGTTCCGCCCAGATGGTCCCTTCCCCCATCTTGTCATCCACTCACCTTCCGAGTCTCCTCATCCCCTGCCATGTGTCTCCTCTACCTCAACACCTTCCACCATGCGCTTTTACTCCTGCACTCCCTGTTGTTTCCACCTGTGTCACGTCCATCTCCCATGGAATTCCCCCTCCGCTTATCACCTTCCGCCATGTAGCTTCCTCTGTCACCCCCCTTCACACCTCATCACTCCTTATTCCACCCTCATGGCTTTGGTGCCACCACCCCCATTATGCGTTGATCCTTCGCACCTACCTCCACGCATATTCATCAAGCCAACCAGCCAATCTAGGTGTCAGTGCAAGGAGCCTTCCATGTTGCTAAAGTGTCGAGTTGGCCAGGCCGTTCTCAATCCCAATGAAGCAGTTATTGAAGCGATTGGTGGTGGTTAGACATCATCTCCGCCATAATGGGAAAGTCCAGCAACGAGTTAAGTGCACGTCGATTCGCCTATGGAACTGTCAGGAGTTCGATCGCGTCTGCCGAAGGTGCCTGATTAGTCAAAGATTGTAGGTGCAGATTGTCAGAAGCCATGCCGACGCAAAGATTTTAATGCAACGTCTCGATTTTGTGGATGTTGTTGTTTTGAGTATATGAAGGCGTTTTCGTCATTTTTGTATCTATCGATGGTAGAGCAAAGCTCCCGACTGTAATGTTTTAACAACTATTCTGGTTTCCTGGTTATGCATTTGTATCTGAGATTTCTTGTTTTATGACAAATAGTTTCTTCACTCCATATATGTTTTCGGCTCATACCAGAGAGTTCATGATTGAATGATTCACATGAATTGTTACAGTTATGTTATGATAAAGGATTTTTCGTGCATTATTGTATTCCCTGGTCTTCTGTGTTTGAATGTAAGAGGTTCTTGTGTTTGGACGCTTTCTTCTCCATTCGGTTAGGAACCTGAGGTTTGTGACAGACCTTCACACTCTTCTCATACAAGTCTTCCCCCTACTCACCCTTATTACAACTCACTGTTTGAAGTTTATCTAAGACCTCACTTGCCCATGCATGCCTGGCCTAGTTTCAGAGTTGAGACGATACTATTCTGAGTTTCCTTCCATTTGATCACCCCTTTATAAACAAATCATGACATAAAACTAATGGCTGTCAGGCTCTGCTCCTGCAAGCAATCCAGAAGTGACTTCTGATGCTAACAGGTGGCCACCCACATTTTCCAACTATCTCAAAATAGTTTTTCGACAATTTTGGCAATTTACTAATTTTAGCATTTTTTAACTTCTGGGGCCATTTTGAGGGACTAAATGAAGGATTTTCGGGATAGAGCTTCTCAATGATATCTGATGCATCACCCCCTACCTCATTAGGTTCTGCGTGACCTCTCGGTCTTAGGATCGTTCCTGAATTCTTCCTCGAATCGAAGCGGCTCCCTCGGGTCCCTATCGGAATCCCATGAATCTGATCCGCAGGTCCTTCACGAAAACTCCACCGGCACAAGAAATGTACTAGGCATGAGTCTTCACCTCCACACGGACACCAGACATGACCGCAACCCTTTCTGAAAAGGGATTTTGGGTTTCACGATTTCGAGAGTTCTGATGTCGAGTTTCTTGACCCTTCGATTCCCCGAACTCCGAAATGTCGAAATGCCAAAATTCCAGTTTATGCGATTGCATCCTCCATGACCATAGCCGGTCTCCACATCCACGTCGTGTTTCGCGACTTCAGGATTTCTAACACCAAGCGCCCCAACTCCTTGTCCTCGAAACTTCAAGAAAGTCGAACCCCGAACTGCCGAAATGTATGACCGTAGTCCCACTCCAACAATACGTCGCTTTCGGGACTTTAGGGTTTCCAACGCTAAAGTGCCCGGTTTCTTGTCCTTGGGATGGTCGAAAAGACAAATCCCAAAATGTTGAAATGGCTGAACCTGTTCCATATCTCGACGTTATTCCTCCATCTTCCTTTGGGTTTTCACATTTTGGGACTTCGCGATCCTAGCTGAACGAACTCCCTACCCCTTCGAGCTCTCGATATCCGAAATACCAAAGTACCAAACCCCGAAATGTCGGTCTTCTGCTCCAGACAGGGATCAATGGCTCATAGCCTCTCCTGATCCGATGACTTGTGTTTTTTTAGGATTTCACAGGTCAAGAGTTCTGAACTCTTACCCTTTGCATTCCTAGTAACCGAAATTTCAAAATCCTCCTTTCGCGAATTTCCCCAAAACCTCGACCTCTCACCACGTGTCCTCCTATTGGACGGTCACGATCCTTTCAGGATTTCATGGGTCAAGAGTCCCGACTCTTGCCCTTTGTATCTCCCAGTAGCTGAAATTTCTAAATAGACCTTTCGTTCCCCTCTTCACATACAAGGGTTAAACCTCATGCAGCTTCTCCTGGATCCAATGACTATCGGTCCATGCACCCAGATCTGACGACCCAGATCTCTTTCTCCTACGCACTCTCCCCCTGCTTTCCTGGATGTAGATTCAATGATCTAGATCTCGTTCTCTCCAGCTGATCTAATGGTAGTTGTGCTCCCTTCTGAACTTGCATTTCTTCCTGAACTTGGAAGACTTCAAACGCTTCAAAGGTCTCAACCTTTTCTCCTGCTGTGAAGCCTGTATCCTTGGCTCCTACCTGCATTCTAAAGACGCTATCGCTCCTAAGATTTTCAAACTCTTACCCACCAAATGATGTCTCGACTTCTGCGATTCCTTGCAGCTATGGCTCTGTGCGCAAGGGCACTTTTCCTCCTGAGCTTAGTCCTCTCTGAAACCTTGAAAGGTTTCTTGACTTTTGCGCTCTTTGTAGAGTCTCTACACACAAAGGTGTTATCTGTCCTGAGATTCAGGACTTTAGAATAAGTCCTCTCTCACTCCCACTCCTGCTACCTGATGAGCCTTCAGACGGTTGTCTTCCTGTCAACACTTTACTCAGGTGTTGGCCTGGTGCATTCTTTGCACAGGTCTTTATCCTCTTGAGCTTCAATTGCTCAGGCCTCTAAGGTCTCTGCCCCTTTCTCTCCTTGAAAGGATGGAAATGCCCTTTGGCAACTTTCTGCTCAAGCACTCCTTACTGAGCCTGCAGGGTGTTCAGTAACCCTGTGAAGGTCTTCCTCCTGACACTTCTTGTCCTTTCTGAAATCAACCAATAGTTCTTTCTGTGCACACCTACACCCACTCAATGCCCTCCTGGCAGAGTTTTCCAAAATCCTCAGTGATTTTGTCTTCTTTTAGAACTTAAAATAGAGTTCTTCTCCTAATGCATCCTGTGCATTCGCTCAATGTCCTCTTGGCAGAGCCTTACCAAGTTCTCAGAAATTTTTTCTTCTCTGTGCCTTCTATGCACCTGCTCAATGCCCTCCTGGCAGAGCTTCTATAGAATCCCTCAATGATTCTGGTATGTCCGGTGCTCTCTTCTGCACAGTCTTACCTCCAAGGTATTCATCAACCTTGAGGATTCTCCTTGAGTCAGTGACTTCAGCTGCTGTGCCCTCGTGGCACGTCTTTGTCTGAATCCGCAGAATTTAGAAGTGCACTCCTTGAACAGGCTTACAGAACCCACAGTATTCTGTCATGCAACCTCTTGCATAAAGCCTCAAAGAACCCAAACCTAGAATCAAAGAACTCACAGACAATAATTTCTGTCTATCTCTGCAAATGCATACCTAACATACATCTACAACATATCATCAATGCATAAAGACATTCATTCATGAACTCATAAACATGTGGACAACAACATGCAGGAAAAACAACTCTGTTTGTATTAATCAAGAATGCCTGATTACAATGTGTTTGAGCTCGGACCGCAACAGAGTCTCGTCTCTCTTCTCCCCTTCTAAAAAACTAAATACTAGATACAAAGAAGGTCCTTTTTACAAAGAGGGGCTCCTCGAGCTCTTCCCTCCATCCTCACCAACTCTCATTAATTTACATTCAATTATATTGAATGGTTGTCTAGTCCAAATCAGATCTAGATCTTAGCCTTACAACCTATTTAAGGAAACCTTTACTAAAGCCTGTGCATATGCATGGATTTTTGGCTCTACCAGCCTTACAACATTTAATTACATTTTCAAAATTTGAAAATCAAGAAGGTTGCGCCTCTCTCTCCCATCGAATGCGTGCTTTGATGTGCCGGCTGGCTGGCGCATAGCTGGCTTGGAGTGATGCTCCTGCATCATACTCCTTTGCTGTGAAAAATTCATGAGCTCCTGCTCATGAGCTTCCCAGCATCGTTGTTGAAATCCACATAGATCCCAAACAGTTCTTTGGAGTTGCCCATCTGCTCCATCACTTTGCTGCTACTATTGCATCTGCTTCCCTATTGCTATGGGAGGTTCTCCTCTACTTAGCTTCCCTTTGCTGACCGCTTCTGCTGATCGGATCATCATCCTTCTTATCTCCTCAATTATCATGTCCAATTTCTCGAGTGGTTGGCTCTCCTTATGTAGTCTTCTCGGCTGCAATTCCTCCTTATCAGTGGGTAGATCATCATGATCCCCCATGTTGGTTTCCTCTTCTATGGCACTAGCTGGCCACTCTGCTGCAGACTCTTCTTCTGCAGTTTCATCACTGAGTCTCTTCTCAGCTTCCTCTTCTGACAGTTGACTGTCAGCTCTCCTACTGGCATATCTACAGCTTCCTCCAGCTACTCCTCAGAATGGAATTCTCCTTCATCTATCACTGCATGCCTCTGCACCGCAGTTATCATTTGTTCAGCTCCCTTGTTGAAATTTTTGAGCAATTCCTTGGAATTCTCCTCTGCTACCATCTGCATGACTGTCTGCTCATGGCAGTCATCTACTGGCTCTGGATGGTTCAACCAATCCTCCAGCATCTCCAACTCCTTCTCCCATGGAGTGAGCATCTTATCTACATGCTCTCCTTCTTCCCTTGCTATCAGCTTCAGTGCTGCAGCTGTCTCCCCTTCATCTTCCTGGCTAAAAGTTTCGAGCCATTATTTTGAATACTCCTTTTCCTCTGCTTGGGAAGCCTATGATATCTGCTCCATATCTTTCTCCATGACAATCTTTGTTGGTTGTCTGTCTTCTATTGCTGCCTCAGAAACACACACACTAGCCTCAACTGGGCTATATGGTAGGAATACCTTTATCCCTCCAATCATCAAAATGCTCTTCTAATCTTCCTCTATCATCTCCTTTCGTTGATCTGAACTCACCTCTGAGTTCATGAGACTTTCAGTCAGTCTCATCTTCTCTCCCTTGCCCAACTGGCAACATGGGATTTTTCTACTGCCCACCTGGCAGTCTATGAGATCAATCGATCCCATCTCCATCAGCACTCCCTGCTGACATGAACACACTTCTGAGCTCCCAAGAATTTTAGACAGTCACACTTCTTTTCCCCTTCCCACCTGGCAATTTGGGATTTCCTCTCTGCCCTCCTAGCAGTCTATGAGATCTTCCAACGATCTCATCTCATTGCCCTCCTGGCAGTCTTTGAGATCATCTTGTGACCTCTTCTTATTGCCTTCCTGGAAAATTGAAAATTCCTCACTACTTGCCTGGCAGTCTCTGAGATCTTCCAGAGATCTTTTCTCCTCATCATAATTGAGATTTCTCCTAGCTTCTGGTTCACACACATGAACCACTTCTTCTTCAACCCTGAGGTCTTCCACATACCTCAGCCATTCCTTCAATATCTTCCACTGCCTTCGGGCCAATAACTCCTAGACTGGCCATTTCACTTTTTTTTTCATGGGCCATTCATATACCCAATGCGATTTTGCATCCTGTTGCATCCGTAGTGAAATCTCTTCTATCCTCACCCTTATCTCAGTGAGTTCTTTGTCAATTTCTTCTTTACTCATCTGTTGGTGGTCTCCTCTTCCACCATGCTCATAGCCTTCAATAGCCATCTTCTTGTTCTTGTCTGCCCTCCTGGCAAACTTGTTGTTGTCACTCTGCAACCGTGGGTGCTTCCAGTCTTTCCTACATTCCTCCTGACTGTCTATTGACTGCTACACACCTTACAACAATCATCACAGAGCTTCAACACTTTGTCTTCCTTTTCCTTCTTCTCCCTCTGCCTGCAATATACAGACAAAATCAAGCTCTGATACCACACTGACACAGCACCCCCTGCCTCAGCAAGTTCTACGTGAACTCCCGGTCTTAGGATCATTCCCGAATCCTTTCTTGAGCCAAAGCAGCTCCCTCGGGTCCCTATCGAAATCCCAAGAATCTGATCCACAGGTCTTTCACAAAAACTCCACTGGCACAAGAAATGTACCACGCATGAGTCTTCACCTCCACACAGCCACCAGACATGACCGCGACCCTTTCCAAAAAGGGATTTTGGGTTTCACGATTTTGGGAGTTATGATGTTGAGTTTCTTGACCCTTCGATTCCCCGAACTCTGAAATTCTGAAATGCCGAAATTTCGGTCTATGCGATTGCGTCCTCCATGACCACAACCCTTCTCCACATCCACATCGCATTTCATGACTACAGGATTTCTAACACCAAGCACCCTGGCTCCTTGTCCTCAGAACTTCCAGAAAGCCAAACCCTGAACTTCCAAAATGTATGACCGTAGTCCCACTCAAACAATATGTCAATTTCGAGACTTCAGGGTTTCCAACGCCGAAGTGCCCAATTTCTTGTCCTCGGGATGGCTAAAAAGCCGAATCCTGAAATGTTGAAATGGATGACCCTGTTTTGTATCCCGACACTATTCCTGCATCTACTGTCGGGTTTTCACGTTTCGAGACTTCGTGATCCCGGCTGCAACAACTCCCTACCCCTTCGATCTCCCGGTATCCGAAATACCAAAGTATTGAACCCCAAAATGCCAGTCTTCCACTCCAGACTGAGATCAATGGCTCATAGCAACTCCTGATCAGACGGCTTCTGTCTTTTCAGGATTTCATGAGTCAAGAGTTCTGAACTCTTACCCTTTGCATTCCCAGTAACCAAAATGTCGAAATCCTCCTTTCGGGAATTTCCGTGAAACCTCGACCGCTCGCCATGTGTCCTCCTGTTGAACGGTCATGATCCTTTCGAGATTTCGTGGGTCAAGTGTCCCAACTCTTTCCCTTTGTATCTCCCAGTAGCCAAAATGTCAAAATAGGTCTTTCATTCCCCTCTTCACATATGAGGGTTAAACCTCGTGCAGCTTCTCCTGGATCCAATGACTATCGGTCCATGCACCCAGATCTGATGGCCTAGATCTCTTTCTCCTGTGCACTCTCCTCCTACTTGCCTGGATGTAGATTCAATGGTCCAGATCTCATTCTCTCCAGCTGATCTAATGGTAGTTGTGCTCCCTCCTGAGCTTGCGCTTCTTCCTAAACTTGGAAGACTTCAAACAATTCAAAGGTCTCAGCGTTTGCTCCTACTGTGAAGCCTGTATCCTCGAATCCCACATGCATTCTAAAGATATTGTCTCTCCTGAGCTTTTCAAAATCTTACCTGCCAAAGGGTGCCTCGACTTCTTCGATTCCTTGCATATATGGCTCTATGCGCAAGGGCACTTTTCCTCCTGAGCTTAGTCCTCTCTGAAACCTTGAAAGGTTTCTCGACTTCTGAACTCTTTGTAGAGTCTCTACACACAAAGGTGTTATCTGTCCTGAGCTTCAGGACTTTAGAATAAGTCTTCTCTCACTCCCACTCCTGCTGTCTGACGAGCCTTCAGACGACTGTCTGTCTATCAACACTTTACTTAGGTGTTGGCCTGGTGCATTCCTTGCATAGTTCTTTATCCTCTTGAGCTTCAATTGCTCAGGCCTCTAATGTCTCTGCCCCTTTCTCTCCTTGAAAGGATGGAAATGACCTTTGGCAACTTCCTACTCAAGCACTCCTTGTTGAGCCTGTAGGGTGTTCAGTAGCCCTATGAAGGTCTTCCTCCTAACACCTCTTCTCCTTTCTGAACTCAACCAAGAGTTCTTTCTATGCACACCTGCACCAACTCAATTCCCTCATGGCAAAGTTTTCCAGAATCCTCAGTGATTTTGTCTTCTTGCCGAACTCGAAATAGAGTTCTTCTCCTAATGCATCCTGTGCATTCTCTCAATGCCCTCTTGGCAGATCCTTACCAAATTCTCAGAAATTTTGTCTTCTTTGTGCCTTCTATGCGCCTGCTCAATGCCCTCTTGGTAGAGCTTCTACAGAATCCCTCAATGATTCTGGTCTATCCTGTGCTCTCTTCTGCATAGTCTTACCTCCAAGGTATTCAACAATCTTGAGGATTTTCCTTGAGTCAGTGACTTCAGCTGGTGCACCCTCCTAGCACGTCTTTGTCTGAATTCGTAGAATTCAGAAGTGCACTCCTTGCACAAGCTTACAAAACCCACAGTATTCTGTCATGTAACCTCTTTCATGAAGCCTCAAAGAACCCAAACCTAAAATCAAAGAACTCACAGATAGTAATTTCTATCTATCCCTGCAAATGCATACCTAACATACATCTAAACCATATCATCAACGCATAAATACATTCATTCATGAACTCATAAACATGTGGACAACAACATGCAGGAAAAACTGCTCTGTTTGTATTAATCAAGAATGCCTGATTACAATGTGTTCGAGCTTGGACCGCAATAGAGTCTTGGCTCTCTTCTCCCCTTGTAAAAAACTAACTACTAGATACAAATAAGGTCCTTTTTACAAAGAGGCGCTCCTCGAGCTCTTCCCTCCATCCTCACCAACTCTCATTAATTTACATTCAATTATATTGAATGGCTATCTAGTCTGAATTGGATCTAGATCTCAGCCTTACAACCTATTTAAGGAAACCTTTACTAAAGCCTTCACATATGCATGGATTTTGTCTCTACCAGTCTTACAACATTTAATTACATTTTCAAAATTTGAAAATCGAGAAGGTTGCACCTCTCTCTCCCATCGAATGCGCGCTTTGATGTGCTGGCTGGATGGTGCGTAGCTGGCTTGGAGTGATTCTCTTGAATCAATATCCTATGACATAATTGATCCCCCAAAATGAATCTCCTCGACGATACCTTTCCAATGAGCTATCATACCCCTAAAACGGAAATCGTATGCAAAAGTTACGACCCCGGGAAGTTAATGTACTAACTTACCCAAACGGGGCCCACATGACTTTTGGCACTTCATCTCCTAGGGTTAGGTTTTTGGATGTCTAGGATTTTTTGAATTCCTTTTCATTGTAAAAATGCCTTCAAAGCCTCATTTTAATCATCTTCTTGCGAATGATTGCAGTCGTCACATCTCTTCTCAGAGAGAAGCCGCCACCATTCCAACAAGCTTGTTTCTGCTGCATTTTACAGTTTTAGCTTATTTCGTTATTGAATAGAAAACCAGTTTTACTATATCTCTGTTATTTCATCTTAAGAACCTATTAATAATCTCTATTCATTTTGTTCTGCTCATAAAATCTGGATCAGTGGTATCAGAGAGGTCTGCTCCTTGTCGTCTTAATGCATGTCCCCAACGAGTTCAGAGTACAAAGAGTTGGGTCTTGAGCTTGTTTCTCTTGAGGAAAAAATCTCTTGCATGCCCAAGAGACATCTCATGGTAGGAGAAAATAAATATCACGGGACATGAGATCCTTTCAAACTGTTGATTAAGGAAGCTCTCATGCAACAGAGGAACGAGATGATAGATAGTTTCGCACAAATCCTTCGACAGCTACCAACAGGCGACGCATCTTCTTCTAGCAGAGGTGTCGCCCCCTTCAAAAACTTCGATATTCCTATATTTGAAGGCCAAATAGATGCATATGTTCTAGACAAATGGTTGAATCTACTAGAAGGGTATTTTTCTGTCCATAACTTTTCAAATAAAGAAAAGATTACTTTTGCTCTCCTCAAAGTCGTTCCCTGTGTCAAAGATTGGTGGGAAATTTTCTGTGAGTAAAAGGAAATAGAGGAACCCTCATTATTTATAGTCACGGCCACCTGGGAATCCTTCAAGGATGCTATTAAGGAAAAATACTACCCTGTCGGAAGTTATGACGACCTGTATACCAAATGGACTACACTGTGGTAAGAAAGAAACCAAGCAGTGTCAGATTTCACAAATATCTTCCATACCTTGCGCACCAAGATGGGTATCAAAGATTCAAAGCAACATCTGGTGCTCAAATACCACGGTGCTCTGCATAGATACATCTAGACCAAAATGGAATTTTTGGACATCTCATCCTTGGACGTGGCCTACCGATATGCCGTCAAAATCGAGAAGAAGCTCAAACAAAAGACGTGACAATTTGGGCTTGGGAACCCCTCACAACAAAAGCCAGTAAAGGGTGGCACCAACCCACATAACAAAGGATAGAGTAAACATGGATAGTATCAAGACAATCAGTCCATGCCACAAGCAAAGAAGGACACCGGAAAGACAAAGAAAG
>SNQJ01S0153480.1:11068-24553 GCA_010110895.2 Picea sitchensis | reverse complement strand
TTCGCCCTTATTTCCCACCATTATTGGACACCTCAGAAGTAGCAGAACAACTGACACAAACTGAGCTCAACCCTGACTGCATACAATAGGCATCCAATGATCAGATTGTGGACACACATATCAAGGTCACTTGACAACAAAGGATCCAACTTTATCGAGTCGTCAAAGCAAGGCAACTCCTGCACCAAGGCAAGTGGCTCACCCGGGGCCAAATCAACAAAAATTTCCTCATCTGATGGGGGACCTCAACGCAATGGAGACCATTGATTCCTAAGGAGGGAGGATTGATCTAGGTGGATATCGGTGGCCACCCACCTTTTCTAACTGGCTCAAAATAGTTTTCTGACAATTTTGGCAATTTACTATTTTTAGCAGTTTTTAACTTTCGGGGCCATTTTGAGGGCCTAAATGAAGGTTTTTTGGGATATAGCTTCTAAATGATATCCTACGGCATTATTGAGCCTAAAAAATGAATCTCCTCTATGATATCTTTCCAATGGGATATCATACGCCTAAAATGGAGATCGTATGCAAAAGTTACGACCTGGGAAAGTTAATGTACTAACTTACCCAAACGGGGCCCACATGACTTTTGGCGCTTCATATCCTAGGGTTAGGTTTTTGGATGTCTAGGATTTTTGGCATTCCTTTTCATTGTAAAAAGGCCTTCAAAGCCTCATTGTAATCATCTTCTTGTGAATGATCATAGCCATCACATCTTTTCTCAGAGATAAGCCTCCACCATTCCAGCAAGCTTGTTTCCACTACATTTTACAGTTTCAACTTATTTCATTATTGAATAGAAAACCAGTTTTACTGTATCTCTGTTATTTTGTGTTAAGCACCTATTAATAATTTGTAGTCATTTCATTCTTCTCATAAAATCTGGATCATCCAAAGGTTCAACTCTCTCATCCGGCATGCGGGCCCTTAGACTCCAACTCGTGGGCTTCAAGCCCCATCGAATCCCAAGCTTGGCATGTTCCTCCAAAATTGACCACCAACTAGGTCCCACAAAGATAAATAAGCACACCCTCCAAGGATATCAAGTCAAAATATCATGATGAGTAAATAAAATCAATAAATGAGCCACCTAAGCATGTGAATCAAAGATTACCCTGTCAAACAAGTAAGTTCTCAAAGACATTATGCGACTTGCCAAGATTGGATATGGGAGGGTTGACGAGGTGTTCTCTTGGGTGGATATTTTTGAGGTCAATGAGTGTTTCCCAAGTGATCCCTCTCTAAGCCATGTAAAGTGGATGAAGGGGTTAAGGATTAATACAGAATAGGAATGGAGTTCATGACATACAAGGGGTTGTAGTGTCTCATTCATGGGTTCCTTTGTAGAGGGTGTGTGGCACCTTCGTTTGCAATGCGATTTTTCCAAGCCCATCATTTTTCCATTATTTTTTTATTTCATATTTTAAGGACAAGTTGAAGTTTGTTGTCCTTGCGTGGTGTTCAGGTAAATGACAGTGTCACTCACAAATACCTAGTGGAAATGAGATTGTTGGCTCATGATGAGACCTCCTTTCTCTCAACCATGCAACTGAGAGCCATTACCCTGGCTTGGTGACCAGATGATGGTAATTTCATACCGTTAGATACCCATTATCATGATATATTGGCTCTTGATGAGACCTCCTATCCTCCAAATAACCCTTCAAGCATTCATAATCATTATTCTTCTGGGTCCCCCTTTTATTACAAATAAGTGTTTCATTGCTTTCTTGGGTGATCCCTGGTTGAATCATCTAGAAATTTTATAAACAAGTTTTTATCTTTTGCCCAACAACAATCCCTATGGACCTTCAGCCCATTCTTCCCATAGAATGAGGGACAACCCCTTCTTAGGTCAATACACCCTAAAATCCCAAGAGATAAGGAATGGTAAGTATGTTTGGGAATGGTACGATGGCTCTTCAAAGGAGTTCCTAGTAGTGAACCCATCCTGAGGAAAGACCACTTACTAGGGAACAATGTCAACCACCAAGGTGAAACATGGAAAAAGGCATAATTTTCAAGCATACTTCATGAAATCTAAAGCAGTCTAAGATACAACATACTTGAATTCCTCAAATATTGAAATGAAACTCAACATAATACCTAACTTGTACCCCATGGAGCAAGGCCCAGTGCCTCTTGGAAGCCAGTTGGTGTGGTGGATTCCATCTAAAAATCTTGACCTCTGTGGTGGTGAGAAGGGTCTCCATCTGTGCAAGTGGACATTGTTGGTCATGTAATCTCTCGACAATCTATATCTGCAACCTGAGGGCCTCGAGACATGATCTCCTTAGTTATCCCACAAAATGGGGATAACATCGGGCTCCTACTTGGGGACATGTGCTCTCTGTAGAGTGCATGAGAACCACAACATCTCCTAATAGACTTATGTCTGCCAAAAATTAGACAAAAACATCAAAGCATATAGGGTGGTGCTATCACCCCTCATCCATATACTAAAATCCAAATGCAAACTAATCTAGTAAAGAAAATTTTAGCATTTTTTCAAAAAATTATATAATAAGTATGAAATCAATATGCAAGTAGAGAAAAATGAAATTTTAAATGCATCTAAACTAATATGAGCAATCAAGATACAAATACAGAAAATAATGATGACCTACCTACTTACCTGGGGCCTTGGGGCCCTGAATATCAGGTGATGGGTGATGTCAGGTGAAGTCATCCAACCAGTGAAACCATTTGATCATCCCATCAAAGTATCTCCCCCTGTGATTGATTATGTAAAACAAAAAAGATAATTTAATCACATAATGATCATGAGCATAAATAGATATATAAACAATCGTGAAATGAAACTCATAGAGATGGGTGGGAGGGAGGAAATCTCGCTGGAAAGAATATCTACAACTTTGATCATGCAAGGAATCTTTCCTAAAGTGATAGCCACAAGCTCGATCAACCCATGTCATAAGGGAGCTACTATATGTAGACAAAGACTCATCTTCATCCTCCTAAACATGATCATTGCTTCCTGAAGACTGAGCAGATATGAGAGGTCCTAATAAGACCTCATGATTTCCCTGAGAGAAGGAAGTGAGGTAAGGGATAGGCTCAGGTCAAGGAAGAGAAAAGTTCTCTCTCTTTATCTTTGAATCCCTGTAGAAATATTCAATATGAAAGTACTTCCTCTTTGTAGAGTGAGCCTCTGATCGCTCTGAGGTGGAAACATCCTGGTATTCCTCCAAAACTGAGGATGAAAGTGGTTGACAATCCTCAAATAAATCTATAATCATTTCATCATCATGCTCATGCACGTATGAAAAGCAGTCCTTTGAAGATAGAAACTCAAAACCCCTCTCTTGAGGGATACCCTCAATGTCGTAAATGAGGTCTCTATCAAAAATGAGACAACCAAAATCCCACTTGCGTCTTCCAGTCTATATGAGAGTGTCTATATGCTCATCAAGCATATGTAAAGGTTCTCTCACAATACCAACAGTAAAAGTGACCATCCTTTTGTCTCCGTGTGCAGGAGGCATAAAGGCATTGACATATTCATCAAGTGGAGGGGCAGATGTGACTGCTTCATCTTTGTCAAATGTATCATCCGGATCTTCAACATGAGAAAATTCAACAATATCTTCTTGGTAGATTTCTTCATATGTTTGTTCTTCGAGCACTTCTTCATATTCTAGTGCAGGAAATAACTCTCTTATGCAATTCATCATTTCCTTAGCAGATTTATCAGAAACATTTTCCTTTTCAATATGTAAAAATAACATCTTCGAGTCATAAAAAAAATTGTATGAGGGTTCATCCCATGGTGCCATAATTCCATTGACCGAAAGGACACATCAATGGAGTCGCTTAATAAGATCAAGTCTCACCAAAGGAGGGAAAGGGGGAAAGAGAGAAATGTGGGTTCGAGGAAAGTGGAGTCACCAGACAAGATTCAAGGGAAACTTAACAAGGGTGGAAAGGGAATGTCCCTTGGGTGGAGTCGCTAGAAAAGCTAGGGGAAAAGACTTTGGGATAGCTTACAAAAGTGTCGTTAGGGTCTGGAAGAGGATTTAAAATCCCCCCTGCAACAACGCCAAAATATTATCGCACAAGTTGTAGGTTGGACAAAGCCTGACCCAACCACCAAGTGGTGACAACTAAGGGACACTATACCCAATGTCACCTTGATATAGGTCATGTGCTTCAACGATGAATAGGTCACTCTAGGGAGGCGATATCGGTGACCCTAGGGGGATTGAGACGGATGGAAAAGAATGAAGAGAAGCATCCCCCTAAAGGTCAATTATGTAATAAGAAATTGGCTTTGATGACTTGTCTCTGGGTGTTCTAAATTTGCCAAGTCTTTGGGTACCTATAAAAGTTATTGTACTTTATCGAGACACGAGAAAATCCACACTTGCGTATAGTATGTTAGGTTGACAAGAAATTTAATATTGTTGTCCCTAATTGAAGAAACAATCAGTGATATACGTCAGAATATAAAATATAATAAGGGCTAAAAAATAAGTGCTAAAATTCTAGTTGAATAAGCAAGAGACAAGCTAGTAAAGACTAGTTCAACTCAAGAATGAAAAGGCAAGACTTTACAAAAAAAGAAAGGATGTTACAAAAAATTTACTGAAGTGATATTTATCATCATTATGGATGTAACAAAATTATTATACAAAAATATATTAAACAACTAAAACCTTTGTTAGCACTCTATAATTTGCCCAAGGCTGTGGAGGCAGTCACAGAGGTAACATCAAAACCGCTTTGAGTCTTGGATCTAGCCCTCCAAGTCTCGGAGAGGGATCTATCTGTCTGATATAAATTTGTTTGAGTATGGATCTTAGGCTAGCTATGATAGATTGGTGTTTGTTTTTTTTTAAATTAGTTGGCTGAAACAGGGAAGGAAGTCCATTGGGCAATGGAGTCGAAGAGGCCTGATCAAATCAAGAAAGTTTCTACAGGAAAAACTCACAGGGCAAGGTAGGCACCTTGTTGGATCCTTTGAGATTATTGAATGATATGAAATAAAAGGTGAGGAAAAAGGACATTGCACCAGAGCAGTTAAGAATTCTGGAACTAATCCTCTAGCAGAAAACACAGAAATTATCCAAAGCTAGAATCAGAGTGTATTTTAAAACAAATTATGATCTTAATCTTCTATTAAATAATTCAGAAGAAAACAATATGTGATAGGGAAAACAATTACAGGAGAGACACTTCACCAAAAAGACATGCTGTGGGAATCCTGTGAAGCTTGATTTGTATTACTGAGATTTGATTTCAAGAAGCTCTAGTGGGTTGTTTTAAAAAAAAAAAAATCATGGTCCTCTGACTGATCAACCCCTATGCATTTGACTCATTACAATATATGGAACGGACTCTCCCCAAGCTTAGGAGGTCAAATTCAACCACCTCGGCCAAAAATAGCAACAAATCCCCAAAAATCTGGAACTGTCCGCCATGAAAAACTGGTCGAACTGTTAAAACAAAGGGGTCAACTCAGACCTATGTTTCTCCTAAACGGTGACACCCGTGTAAAAACTGAAGGAGGTTATTGTATATGATCATGTTCTAGACAAAAACCTCCTTCAATTTCTCCAATTTTGTCTCCAGTTCATCGAAAAAACTCCCGCAAAATTAGGACTGAAATAGAAAAACCAAAAATCTGAAAAATGAGGTTGAAAGATGGCTTCAATTCTCCCAACTAGTGGCTCTTGTGAAAAATATGGAAGAATTTTTTGTTCTTCAGCCCGTGACGAACAAAAAATCTCTCAGTTTTTTAAATTTCGTTTCCATTTACCTGGAATACACCTTGGAAGTCGAACTGTTAATCAAGAAAAAAAACGGTTTTGAAATTTGAGTGAGAGGTTTTGCAAGGGTAGGCGTTTTGGTCGGATCCCTGAGGTGGTAAGTGGTATTGAGAGAGGGTCCGCATCCACTAGGACATGACACTTGTCCCTCCCAATACCACCAACTCAAACCCCAAGGAGTTGGTGGGACGTGAGGGGGGGGGTCCGAGTTGTACGGGGACGCAGTGGGTTTATACTTAGGATATGTATTTTAATTTTTATGTTTTTTATTTATTGTTTCTTTTTTATTTTATTTGTTTATTATTTTGTGTTATTATATTTTGTTTTTATTTTATTTATTTTAATTCATATGTTTTGTGTTTTATTTAATTATTATTTTTGTTATATATGTTTTATTTATTTAATATATGTTTTTATTATATATTTTAATATATGTTTTTTATAATATATGTTTTATGTTTTGTTTTATAATTATTTATTTTATGTTTTATTTGTATTATATTTTTTAATTGTTTTATTTAATTTTTTAATTAATGTTAATTCTAACCTAAATGCTAACAAAGTAACTTAATTATCAATCATTAATTAATTAATTAATAATTAATTAATTATTGACCAGACTAACCTAACTTATTAGTCTAATTACACTAATTTTATTAACTTATTTACTAACTACTAACATTATTAATTAATCTAATCCTTTATTTATTATCAATTACCTTATTAAACTAATCAATATTTTATTATCCTAAGTTTTTTTATGCAGGGATGAGTGGTGGGCGAGATGTAGTCAGCGGGACAAATGGGCAAGGGAGTGAGAGCGCAGAGGTGGATGAAGGATGCAATAGGGTGATGAAGGATTGGGTGAAACGGATGGAGGGGAAAATGGAATCAACCGAGCCAGATGTCTTCATCATGGGAGAAACACCAAATCAGCAGCCAAAGAATCGAGTTACCTATGATTATAGGACCCCAACAACCTGCTCAAAACTTTCCAAAAGATGCATTGTACTTGGTAGATTATGTGGGCAGATTTTAAGCAATTTTCAATGGTTAAATTAGGAGTTATGGAAGAGTTTGGTTAGGGTTTTGTGCAGCCCTAATGGCTGTACATTAAATTTGTAATAGCAGCAAGAAATACTTGGAGAAATGAGACTCCCTAGTGGCTCAAACAAGCATTTATAGCATATAGTTGATTCCACTAGGAAAAGTTTCAAAATCATGAAATTTCATGTTTCCTGTTATCCCCTAGCCTAGGGATAACTAAGGAGATCACATCTAGAGGCCCATAGGTCCTAGACATGGATTAATGAGAGCCATATGACTTAAGCATGGCCCAAGAGGGATGATCTTTTCTTCAGTGTATTCCACATACTAGTAGCAGCAATATCCATCACACCAGCCTGGTCTTGAACTAGTTGTGAGTCTTGCTCCATGAGTTAATGAGTCTGGGTATCATGGTATGTATCACTTTGATTTTTTAAGAACTTGAACATGTTTTATTGAATCCTTCTTCATTTCATGAATTTTTCTTGGAAATTATGCTCTTTGCCTATTTCAAACTTGGAAGGGTGACACAGTGCCCTAGTAAGATGATTTCCCTTTAGGATGGATTTCTACTGGGTGGATATTTGAAGAGTCATCGTCCATTCCATCCATACTTACCACTTTCCATCTCCCCTTTCCTTTTTTGGAATTGGGATTGGCTACACTATGAAGGGTTGTACCTTACCTCATAGGTAGAAGGGGCTAAAGGTCCAGAGGGTAAAATTAGTTGGAAAGAGTTAAAATCCAAATTTGAAACCTTCGAGATGCTTCGCCCAAGGATCCTTGAGAAAGTAGTGAAATGCTTCTCAGTAAGAAAAGGGGGTGTGCAAGTTAACATAAACACTCAAGGTATTAGTTGATGGATAGGAGGCCTCGTCATGAGCCAACCTATTATGACCATGGGCATGTAGCAATATGACATTACCACCCATATGGTCACCAAACCAAGGTAGTGGCTCTTGGTGGCATAGCCAAGAGAAAGGGGGTCTCATTACGAGCCAACCTCCTCATTTCCCTAAAACTTTTATGGATAATGTTGTCACCTCTAGTCATCAAGCCAGGACAGTGGCCATCAACTATTCCCTTGAATAACAAGAGCAAAAGATCAAAGGAAATAAAGCTAAGAATAAATGACAATGAATGGGCTAGGAAACAATTGCATTCATGACAAGGTGCATCTCACCCTCCACAAATGCACCCACAGGTAAGACTCTAGATTTCCATGTTATAACATGCACTCCATGCCCAAATATTTACCCCATGCTACCTCGTACACTTACATGACTTGGACTAGACTCCACCTGGGAAACACCCCAAACTTAAGAGATGTTAGCCCAATAGGACACCCTAAGACCCTCTCCAAACCTAACTTGTCAAATTGCATAATGTCTTTGAGAATTTGTTTGGGGTTAAGGGCTATTTGATGCACATGTTTGGGTAATTTAATTATTGGATTTGATTTACATGCTATGATCCTTGTGACTTATTAACCCCTGAAGGGTGTACTTTCTGTAGGACCTTGCCCGGTGGACAGGTACACATGAAAGAATTATTAGCTTGTACCTTCATGAGGGCTCAAAGCCCGTAGATGGATGTTGAAACCCCAGCCAGGGGTAAGAAGAGACTGAAGGCTTGCACTAGATGAAGGAAGGAAGTTTCATTTGGAGTGATTGTGGAATACCTAGACCTGAGGTCTCATGCTCCTCCCACCTAAACGTTGGCCTTGGGAGGCCTTGGACATCACCTCTGCAGCCCTAGACATCACTTGTCAGTTGGGGTTGTTGTGTTGGATGCATTCATGAGGCCATTGGCACATGTGGGTAAATTTTAGGCCTTAGGAGGCCCGACATTTCATCTTGTTTCCCCAACGTCCCACACTTGAGGCCCAACGTCATCCTAGGATGGCATGATGTCACCTTTGGAATCCTAATTAGATGCAAATTGAATTTATTTTGGTAAAAATGTAATTTTTGAGTAAACTGGCCAGGTCAGCCCTGATATTTTGACCTAAAATAATTAAAGGTCATATTTTTTGTATAAATAGGCATAAAGTGACATTCATCTTGATCATAACTCATCACACACAAGTGGTGGTATGAAATTTTCGCCCTCTTTAAGGGTTATTGGTTAAAATAACTAGTTCACATCTTTTGGGAGAGATTTATTGTGGTGTATTTTGGCATTTTTCATGGTGGAATGGTATTCAACTAGGGTTTGACTTGATTATTCTTGGTGAAGTAAGTAGAAAATATGCATTTTTATGGATGTTTGTGGAAAAATTTACTTGTTTCATGTCTAATATTATGAAATTGTTTGTTTAAACCCTAGGGGAAAAACAACAAATGCTTCTTTCTCCCTATAACTCTTTTACTAGCTTGATCTTTCCAATTACACATTTTCTTGGGAGTGATTATTAGAGCCCTAAAGTGATATCTCTCTAGTATTTTCTTTCTAATCACCAATTAAATTGTCTTTCAAAAAAGATAAGGAAGGAAGGTATGTTAGGGCCTAGAAGTGCCTACTCTCTAGCAAAACCTCCCTTAAAAGACTCAAATGCTTGAGGCCTTGAAGTGCCAACACTTCTTTCATTTACTTCTTTCCTTAGCTAAGAATTATCATTATTTTATTTCCCAAGTGATATTGTTACTATTATTGACTCCATAAGCCCCTAAAAGGCACTGATTTCTACACTCTTGTGGATGAATGAGATCAAACAAACTTTCAAAATATTTTCTTGAAACTCTCACTAACAATAACAACCATATTGTTTCTTCTATAATTGCTACTAGAGAATTTATTTAGCATCTCTAATCAACATACTAACCTCTAAAACTAACCCGGAAATTTGCACTAGCCTAGGTGATATCATCCCAAGGCTTTAGCCTTCCTTTTGTTATTGTTCTAGGTGCAAAATTTTGAAGTTGTTTAAGGCTCCTGTTGTTGTTGTAACTACTATTACAGCCATCATTTAAGCCCCTTAACATCCGTTAAACTATCCATAAAACCACCAGCACTTGTACTAGGCAAGCTATTATCAATATATGCTAAAGTGTTTGTTCAATTGCCTAATTTATGTACTTTTTTGTAGTGGTTTTGTTGTTGTATTCATTATTTATTTTATTGTTGTTACAAGTGTTTTTAAATCCAATTGAAGTCACTTATTGACTTGTTTCGATCTTGAAATTGTAATTGACAAAGTATTATCAAATTGTAAAGTCTTTGTATCATTCTTGTCATCATAACTTGCAATTTCCGGATACATTGTTGCTTCTATAATTTTATCATTGCTTATCTTTAGTAGCACATATTTCTATCTTGAAGTCACTAATTTGAAACATTGATATCATTGGTTATTGTTAACTTTTGTTGTTTCATTGGTAAAGGGTAGGTACCATTCGTTTCCATTTCCTTTTGCCCCTATGAACTTTACCAAGTGATTTCTTTCCTTACGCAACCTAGAGAGGGGGTGGGTTTTACCTAATATTTTTACCCTTCATCAACCAACTAGGTCTTAGGACATCTCCCTTAGAGTGAATTTATTCTCCTCCTAAATAGAAAGAGGTATCCTATTGGGGTGACAGTGATAATACTACCTCCATGTTACGTCAATCTTGGCCTACTTTCCTTTAGTATTTGGGAAAGTATAAATTGTGTGATAACATTTTTGGTGTTGTTGTCGGGGAACACTGAGTCAATATTCCTCAACAACACTTTTTCGGTAAGCCTATCCCTCAAATCCTTCATCTTATGAAGCTTACCCGGTGACTCCACTGAGGATGATTCCCTCACTCCCTTTGATAATACTTAAGAGGATATCTAGCGACTCCACTAACCTTTTCCAAGGTGCCACCTTACTCTCAACTTTATGATATTTCCAAGATATGGGATCATTGCGCACTAGGAACAAGTGTATCTGAATATTGATTTTGAAAGTTTTCAAGGATACCCACATTATTTTGATATAAAATGGTTAAACAAATATCCAAGATCCATAGGCCTTCCAATTACTCGCATTGTAGAATTCTTGAAGTATATAAGTGAGATAGAATTTGAAGGGGAGGATGTTCTGGTAAAATTGTTCATACTTTCTATGTCGTCTTTTTTGCAAGATTGGATTAAGGATTGTTACAAATATAAGGGTATATCATCTTTTGTAGACCTCATCAGTAGGTTTATTGAGTTTTTGAAACCACAATGCCAGACATATGAACATGCCCTTCAAAATATCGCAATATCCCTAGAGGACAAAGGATTCACCATTGAGATTGTGGTAGATCTCAAGGATGTGTACCATACTCAATACCAAGAACCCTTTGATATAGAAGGATATATTTATGAAGAAGGTTGTCAACCCCTTGAAGAGGAGAAAGATTTTTCATATGATTTAATAGAATGCAGTAAAGAATTGACTAAAGAAGTGAGTTATGAGGATGAAGCATTAGTATCTTCTCCTCCATCCGATGAAGCTCTACAAGATCCTATATCTCCTACACAAGACAAAGAGAATGAGGTCAATCATTTTCCTTTCCAGGTTTTTTATGAAACTTTATTCTATGATTCAGAAAGTGAAGAAGTAAAGGAACCCTTGGAAGAGCTAGGTCCTTCATTTTCTGATGAAGGCAAAAAGATGATTAAAGAGACGAGTCTCGGGGATGATATACTACATGCTCTTCCACTTGATGAAGTCATCTAAGCCTTTGACACTCCTTCACAAAAACAAGTGAACATGATAAGTTATTTCTCTTTCCAAGATTTTGATGATGCTTTATTTTTTGATTTGGAAAGTGGAGAAGTATTAGAGGAGCCCTTGGATGCATTAAATCCTTCATGTTATAATAAAGGAAGTAACATGGTTGATAATATTGATGAGTTCGTACATGTTGGAAGATGTAAGTGGGATTTGACTGGTTCTGATGAGGATCCAATTTAGGATATGGAAGGATATATTTTAATGTTTCCTTTACAACAATCATATGGTGTTTCGAATAATTTTTACGTTAGGCAATAAGATGATGACATAATTACCAAAGTTCTCCAAGCACCCAAGGATGACCTAGTGCAATGTTCTCTTGATGATTTTTAGTCATACCTTGAGGATTTTGATGAGTATTCCTTTGATCACTTGGATTTATCCTATGAAGAATATTATCAACCCCCATTGTGATCAAATTTTGATAAAAGTGAGGATGTTGCTTTCCTGAAGTAGGATACTTGTGACAAGGTTTCCTAGCTCCCTTAAATTTCTTTACCTCATTATGTCACTAAAGATGCAGTTGGGGAGCATGTCTCTTGTTTCAAGTTTTCTTTAGGGAAAAACTTTAAATTAGAATTAAAGGGGAGGTTGAATTCCTTAAGAAGTTTATTACCTCAATCTTTCAACTTTCCCTTGAGAAGTTGTCAGTTACCCTCTAAGTTCTTGTTAATCCCTTCTCAGACCCCAGGGAGGGAGTGATGACGCCCAAGGTATTCAACCCTCAGACTCTTTGATCCAACCCTTTGAGTTCTTGACCTCTCACGATCCTTTTCTAAGATGGATTGGTCACTTTTCTGGAAGAGTGACTTGGCATGATTTTTTCCCTCCCTCCCACCTCCATGAGCTAGACTTTATGATTTCCTATGATATAATGCATGCTCTAACTCATGTTTATTTTGTGCTTAACTTGTCATTTTTTTGGTTTATGATGAAGCACAAAGGCAGGTGTTATGATACAATTCTAGCGTGGTTGTACTGGTTGTATGCTTATACCTATCATTTGACAAGTAAGTATAGGTAAGTTAGGATAGGTCGGCATTTGCATCCATTGTACATTCCATTGCACATCATGTTAGCATATTTGTAGTTTCATGTTTCATATTGTCTTGTTTCATTATATGTGTGTGTGTGTGTGTGTGTGTGTGTGTGTGTGTGTGTGTGTGTGTGTGTGTATGTATGTATGTATGCTCATAATCATATGTTATACTAGAGATGCTTTTATTTTATCATATATGGATGAGGGGTGATATCACCACCCTAGGGATTACTAATATATTTTGTTGAGAATTAGAAGGAACATGCCATACCAGAGATGTTGAGGTTCTCATGTGCTCTATGGTGAGAACATGTCCCCGAGTTGGAGCTAGAGGTTATCCCCTAGCCTAGAGATAACTAAGGATATCACATATTGAGGCCCACCAGTCCTAGACATAGAGTATTGGGATCCAAATGACTTAAGAATGTCCCCATAGGACCCCTCTTTTATTTATTTCATTCCACATACCACCACCAATAGTATCCATCACACCAGCCTAGTCCTGAAGTAGCAATGAGTCTTTCTCCATGAGGTAATGAGTCTGGGTATCATGGTGTGTATCACTCTAATTTTTGAAGCACTTGAACATGTTGTATTGAATCCTTCTTCATTTCATGGTGTTTTCTTGGAAATTATGCTCTTTGCCTTGTTCAAACTTGGAAGGGTGACACAGTGCCCTAGTAAGTTGATTTCCCTTTAGGATGGGTTGCTACTGTTGGAGTTACTTCAAACACACCTAGGATTTATTTTTCCTAAGGTTTTTCCTTGTTTATTATTCATAATTAGTCATTATCCAGTCTCCTATATTTTAGGGGAGAATATTCCACTTGGAGAATATTCTCTTTCAGTTGACACTT
>SNQJ01S0153479.1:0-22756 GCA_010110895.2 Picea sitchensis | reverse complement strand
TCCATATTTACTTCTTATCAACCATGACAAAACAATAATGAGTCATATTTACATCAAACACTATTGGGTCCATTACCCAAAACTTTGTGCTATGGGTCTTTCTTCAAGAGTTGACATCAATGACAACCAACCTTAATCAACACGTGGGCCTATCCTAGGGGCTTTTACATTTCGCGTTTTGGGATTTCAAAATGCAGTGGAGAAGCGACCCCTTGTCTTTTGAGGTCCTGGTAGCCGAAATGCCGAAATGAATTTTCGCATTTCACATTTCAGGGTTTCCTAATGCAGTGGAAAAGAGAGACCCCGTGTCTTTTGAAGTCCCAGTAGCCGAAATGTTGAAACGACTCCTAGGGCCCTTTTACATTTCGTGTTTCAAGTTTTGGAAATTCCAGATGCAGTGAAGGAGAGACCCTGTGCCTTTCAAAGTCCCGGTAGCTGGAATGCCGAAACAGCTCCTGGGGGGCTTTTACATTTCGCATTCCATGTTTCGACGATTCCAGATGCAGTGAAGGAGCAACCCCTTGTCTTTCAAAGTCCCGGTAGCTGAAATGTCGAAATGGCTTTTCACATTTCACGAATTTGGCCATAAGAGATGAGCCCATGTGCTAAACCTCGTGCAACTCCATGACTCAAGATTACACGATGACCATCGAGCTGCTCCATTTGTGGATCCTCGTCGTTGAAAACAAAATGCCCGCTCGATTGATTTTAAGCTCGAAATGGACTTCTTCTGTGTGTTGTGCTTGGTGCTCATGACTGCGGCCTTTGAATAAAATGCATTTGATGGGTTTTTAAATGCCATTTCTACGCATTTACACCAAGGGCCTGAAATCGGAGAGAAACGCCCCCTTGCAAGAATTGGCGCTAACATTAGGCTCCATGGGGGATAGAGTCATCCCTGCGATGCTCTAAGAACTCCTTCTACAGTTACAGTTGCCTTTTTTTGGGCTATGGATTCATTTATTAAGCCAAAAACAAACAGAAAAAACAATATTTACAAAAATAGAGGAGCCGTCTAAGTCTCAAACAAAACATTTCTTCAGAAAATGCCCATTTATTGGGTCATTAAACACTTCTTCACCCTCCAAATCCTCCAACCTGTATGTGTTATTTAAGAATGCTTCAGATATTTTGAAGGGCCCGATCCAGAGGGCATCAAACTTGTTGTGTTTGCCCCTATCCTTCCTGGGTGCATCCCAGTTAAGCACCCAATCTCCCAGCTCGAATTCCTCCTTCCAGACCTTCCTGTCGAAGGCCTGCTTGATCTTCTGTTGATTACTATGAGCTATGTCCATTACCTGCTCCCTGACATGTTGCACTTCCACCACTTGATGAACTCTTCTGACCATATGATCTGGCTCTCCTTCATGATCTTGAAATAATTTTGCTACACGTAAAGAAAGCTAAGTGGGAAACATAACCTCCATCCCATAAACAAGTTGAAAAGGTGAGGTGCCCAGGGACTTCTTTGTTGTCACTCGATCGGCCCATAGAGAGAATTTGAGTTTTTAATCCCAGACCCTCTTATTGTATTCCAATAATCTTTTAATGATTTTGATTAGACTTTTATTAGAAGATTATGCCAGTCCATTTCCTTGAGGATAATAGGGAGTGGAGTGAATTAGTGAAATCTTGAACTGCTCATAGAACTTAACCAGAGGCTCAGACTTGAAAGAAGTAGCATTATCAGTGACAATCCTGCTGGGACAACCAAATCTGGCTATGATATCCTCCAGGAAGTTGATAATTACTTTGTGTGATGCACTCCTGGTGGGGGAAGCTTCTATCCACTTGGTGAAATAGTCTATTGCAGTCAGGATCCATCTATGTTGGCCACTTGAAGGAGGATGAATTTACCCAATGAAGTCCAACCCCCATTATTGAAAGGGTGTTGAAGCTGCTACAGGCTTTAGTGGCAGAGATTTGAGTTGTTGCTTTCCTGAGAACCTTTGGCATTTGATGCAAGCTCTGACTTCTCCATAGACATCAATGAATAAGATGGGCCAATAGTACCCAGCCCTGAGAATTTTTTGAGTTGTGTTCTTCCAGAAATGATTCCCTCCACAAAGGCGGCTATGGAAATCAAACATAACTTTGTGGGCTTCATGTGGGTTCAGACACCTTAGAAACACCCCTAGAGGGTCTCTCCAGTACAAGACTTGGTCAATAAGGAAATATCTGACTGCCTTGAGATTTAAATCTCTTGCCTTTCTTTTTCCCATTCCATCAGGAGGCTTCAAATCTTGCAGAAAGTATAAAATGTCTCTGTACCAGGTGCATTTTTCTAGTGACAAGCCACCCTGAGAGATTTTGTTGGACGACTCAGCTTGCTGATTTTTTGAGCAAGCATTGATGAAGCTAACCCCCAAGGCCTTGCAATTGGATTTAGCTAGCATCTTGGCTAAACCCTGCCCTTTAACCAACTTGGTGGGCTTTATCTCTAGTTCAAACTCAAGGATATTGGCAATCCATTTACCTCTTCTCCCATCTATGTCAGGTTGTATAAGGATGTCTTTCACAGAGGTTGAAGGAACATACACAGTCACTCTTGAGTGCAAGACATAGACTCTGAAAGATTTGAGATATTTCAACAAGTCATAGGCCTACTTATCCATGATCTCATACCTAATTTATACGTATATTAATGCCTTACTGAAGAAGGAAATGGGTTGCTCTCGCCCTTTCTCATTTTTCTGCAATAAGACTGCTTCTACTGTATCAAAAGAAGCAAAAGAAAAAACTAGGAAATCCTTGGAATAATCAGGACTGATCAACACAGGTGCCTCAGTCAATGCCCTTTTTATTTGGAAAAAATATTCCCTGGGTTCATTAGTCCATTTTACTTCGCTTCCCTTTCTGAGCATGGATGTGATGTGTTTCACCAACTAAGCAAAATTTGAGATGAACCTCCTCAGAAAGTTAATCTTTCCTAAAAAATCTTGAACTTCCTTTCTAGACCTGGGAAGTGACAGGGTATAAATTGCCTCTACCTTGTTGGGATCAATTCTCACTCCCTCTACTGATACTATATGGCCTAACAACTTCCCCTCCTTCATAGAAAACAAAGATTTCTTGGGATTTAAGGAAAGGCCAAACCTCCGGCATTTCAAGAAAACTTTCCTCAAGTGATAGAAGTGCTCTATATCAGACTTGTATAAGATTGTGATGTCATCCAGATAGATCACCACAAACTGATATTTCTCCCCGATGAAGGCTATGTCCATGGCTCGTTGAAATGTTGCTCCTGCATTCATTAATCCAAAAGGAATTATGGCATACATGAATGTGCCCCAAGGAGTGGTGAAGGTTGTTTTCTCTCTATCCTCAAGCATGACTAATATCTTATTATAGCCAGAAAAACCATCAATCATGGATATCCTAGATGCCCCAGTTACCCTCTGCAATACGTGTTCCATGTGGGGCAAGGGATAGTTGTCTTTCTTTGAGCTCCTGTTCAGGTTCCTGAAATCAACACAGAGCCTGATTTCTCCACTTTGCTTCCTCACCAAGACCAAATTGGCCACCCACTCATAATATCTCAAGGGGACAATGATTTGGGCATCTAACAACTTCTTCACTTCTCTCTCCATGATAGGCAACAACATAGGATTTATCTGTCTTAGCTTCTTCCTAAATGGCTTGGCCTCTTCCTTCAGTGGGATATTGTGTTCAATGACAGATGTGTCATATGTCTTGAGGTCTTCATAGGTCCATGCAAACACATCAGAAAATTCCCTTAATAACTCGGTATATCCGGCCCTCTTCTCTTTGGTCAAACTGCTTGACAACTTGACAAGCTTAGGCTCCTCCTGTGTGTCGATGTTGCACTCCGCTATATCAACATCTCCATTTGAAACCCTACCCTTTACTGCCACGTCATTTCCATCGAACAGTCTTTCTAAAGGGACTAGTCCCTTTGGAATGTGATTTCTAGGCAAATGAATAATATGGTGATTAGCAATTTTATTTAAAAATATCTCAGGGTGAGGGTGACTTTCGATATCAGGATCTTGATCAATGTGCAATGCAGAAAATTCATCGATAGACTGATGAAATTTTTTGATTTCAAGATCATCTTAGAATACCTTCCAATGCTTGATATTGTCCGGAACAGATGGCCTATATCTTATCTCAACCTCATATTTGATCTTAGGCGACAGAGGGATCCTGAACAGACTAGTTGAGACAGCTAAGGAATCGACCAAAGTATTTTCCTCTCTTGGAATAAAAGAAATGTTGAAAGCTGAGAAAAAATTATCAATCAGGTCCCACACTTCATTTTTGTAACTCCTGAGTCGAGGATGCTTAGCCTGATAAGCATTTATGACTTGCTGGATTATCAACTCAGCATCTCCGAACACTGCTACCTCCTCAATTCCCATTTCTTTTGCAGCCCTTAAACCTAGAATAAGAGCTTCATATTCTGCCACATTATTGGTAGCTTCAAATTCTAGCTTGTATGGCAGGGATATGGTTTCCTGACAAGGCAACACAAAAACCACTCCAGCGCCCGCACCTTCGCTAGAAGAAGCTCCGTCAAAGAACATATTACAAATAGAGGTGGTTGGAGGAGGTATCTCGTGATTAAATATGGGTTGCTTTTTTATTTGAAAAGGGGAATTAGGAGTATCAGTGAGCTGCAATAAACTAGACCCCAAATCAGTGTCAAGTGCAAAGATAGGATGATTGGTGGGGTCTGCTTCATCACTAACAATGTAGGCCAGCTAAGCTTCTCTGTACAACCTCCTGTGTTCCCCTCCAAAGACTGGAATGGTGGCATATGTGAGATCCATATGTAATGTTCCTCATAGTTTTTTAATCTAAGATATTGACAACAACATGTCGAACTTGGGGGGAACATCAGCTACTACAATGTCCATGACCATACTCTTCATTGGCAACTGAAATAAAGAGACCACCAAGTCTTTGATGACAACAAGTCATTCCACCCTCCTTGAATCAAAAGAGTACAAATTGTGATAGGCCTTTGTCACTTCCAGTCCAAATTATTCCATGACTGTTTTGGGCATAAGGTTGTGGGAAGCTCCTGAATCCATGAGGCAATTATGCAGCACCTTATCATGTATGTTCAGGGATGTGTAGAAGGGAGGGGACGAATCATCTCTATCTTCTACCATGGGACCTAGGATGACTGTTGGCTTTTCATCTTGAAGATTTATTGAGTCTGTGGAAGGCTGGGGGGACTCAGACTGTAGCAGTTTGGAGAGCAACCTTTTGAAATCTTCATTTTTAACTAGTTCTGAGAGGGGTACGAGAATTCTAATGTTTTGAATTTCATGCTCAAAACTAAAGGAAGAAAGAGGCTTAGGAGCTTCCCTTACCTTAGAGACAGGTTCTCTGGCTGTTGGCGAAGGATTATGAGTTTTCTTTTCTTTAGTAGTGATTGTTGCGGGCTTAGCAGGCCTTTCCGCTATGAGAGGTTGATCATGGCTATCAAAATTGCCTTCTTTATTCTTTGACCTGAGATGGTATCTGTTAGGAGTTTTGCTGGCCTTTTCCCCTTTACTCAACTCAATGATTTGAATGTTCATAAGGGATTCTTGGTATGCAGATTGAGTCAAATGGGGAAAAGGGGAAGTTTCTTCAATATAGTGAATTTAAGGGTCGAGCTCATCTATCTCCTCTCCTTCCTCATGAGCAACTAGGTTATTTTGGAGAGGGGTTTGAATCCTTTGATCATCTATGTCTTTGATCCTTTGTTCCCTTGGAAAAGACTATGGCACATTGTTTCTAGGCCTCCTGAAGCCTCTGTTATCAGTATTTTAAGGATTTTTGTACATGGGCTTCCCTTCTAACTCCCACCTTTCGATTCTAGATGAAAGCAATTTTAGCACTTTAGTTACCTCGTCCATCTGAAGGGGAAGGGGAGAGGAATTGGATGGGGCGGCTTCAGGTCTCTTCCTAGATATGTCTCTATTAGCCTTATTCCTGAGTCGATCAACAACCAATATGTTAGATTCTACTTCCACGGCTGCATCATGCATGTGAGCCAGATTAGTTGCTCTCCTTTCCCTTAAAAGGAGGCAAAAATCGGGATCAAAAGCGTTAGCATAGGTGATTTTAGCAGAGGCTTCTGAGGGATTTATCTTAGCAGGGATCTTATTGTACATTTTATTGAATCTCTTGGAGAAGTCAGAGACGGACTCTCCTTCCTTTCTCTTCAAAGACCCAAACTCTGTCATGTAATACATGAAGTCTTTTTTGTCTCCCCACTATCTCAAAAAGGCATTATCCAAAGCCTCAATCCCATTGATAGACCCAGAAGGCAGGGCCCTAAACCATTTTCTAGCCTCGCCTTCAAGGCTATGGACAAAAATCCTCATCCATACGTCTGCATGCATGATAACATGATCATCTGTAAAACTATAAAAGGATTCAAGGTGTTGTTTTGCAGCTATGTCCCCTTCGCCTGTAAACTTGGGCAGCTGCTTAAGGTAGCCGTCTGCTGGAAGGGCATTGAGAGACTGAGGTAACATAAGGGGAGCATACCTAGCAGCTATTATAGCCTCCATTCTAGTCATGGGGGGATTTTCTCCTGCCATAGGACTATTAGGTGGAGGATAACTCAGAGGATAAGGAGCTCGAACAGGGGATACTGGAAATGAGCTTCCAGGTGAAAGGGGGAACAATGGGGGATTCAGAGAGAAGGCTAAGGGGCTTGAGTCAGCAGATGCTTCTCTCTTTGCAGTAGAAAAAATAGTAATAAGAGGAGGAGTGGTAAATCTAGGGGTGGGGAAATATTTTGTGTTCCTGAGTCTACGCCAAGGTACAACTGAAGGGGAGAGGGGAGTGACAAGGATTTCTCCCTCCAATCCCAGACCAGGAGGGCGAAACTTGGCAAGAACACTTTCAAAACTCAAGAAACGGGAAACTTCAGAAAAAGGTCTGCTAGGAGGCTAAGAAGAAGAAAATGTAGTTTCTATAGAAGGAGAGGGAAAAATACCTAGTTCAGCGGTGGAAGTTTCTCCTTCAGAGGCCTTTCCTTTTGTGATAATCACCTCTGAATCAGCTTCAGGTGCAGCTACAGGTAGTTGTGGATGGGACCATGTGTGTCTACCTCTAAAAGCCACAACTAAAGAAAAGGTTCGCCACAGTGGAGTCGTCACAATGGAGTCGCCAGGTTCATAGTAGCAATCTCGTAGGGCTATGATGCCTGATGCACCTTCAAAATCAGAGGCTCAATGTCGTTCAATCCCAAGGAAAATTTTTATCTTCGTCCCCGGCAATGGCTCCCGAAATGTTGGAGTCAGTGGTCACTCCTCGATTGTAGCAAGAGTAAGCCTAAGGCCCATCAGGTTAAATGTCACGATTTGTTGATAAAGGGTGATGAATGGAAGTAAAATTAGAACAGTATCATTCTAACTCAGGAAACTGGGTTGGAACAACTAAGACAGGTGAGGTCTTGATCTAATTTAAGCCATAAATTTTTCATAGTAGTGAGTAAGTGGAGGGAAAGACAGAGGAAATAAAGTCTTCTCTAGACATCTGATCTTCCAACAACCTTTAAAAGGGGGAAAAGTCACAAATATGAGACCCTCTCAGATCTAAGAAACTTTAAGAAAATTAAGATGCTGCAAAACTAATATAATCAAACACACATTATATATTGATTACAACACTCGACTGGATCATCCATGCCTGGGATCTTAAGATTCAGAGGGAAAATGGGAGGAAGATGTTAGCATCCATTAAATAAGAAGTCTCAAATATCAATCTATAACCAGGGAACCAGAGGCCTCATTAAATCTTTACAATCAGGAGCTTAGCTCTACCATCCATCCTTACAAAAATATCAAAACCCAGTCTATATACTCAGAGCAATTCACCTCCTTGGCCCCAGGAGGGTAGATGAGATACTTCATTTAAGGCTTTACATGTGCATGATCTTCCTTCAGACTATACATGCAGCTTCTTGTCTGACACCGCTTCAGATGACATGGCTTTTGCAGGGAAGCTATCCATCAAAGTACCACGAGCTGACTACTTCTGACCCCCCCCCATGCCCTCCATTTATGGGTTGAGTTGAGGTCTCAACCACCTTCTCAATATTCATTAACTGCTTCTTCCATGGAGGGTGGTCAAGACTGAATACGTAGAGAGTGACCACATGTCATCTTTCCAAAGCTTGGAGGCCAGCCTTCATTTCTTCAGGTTTCATTCTCAACGTAACTACAGGGCCATGCAACTGTCTTCAAGGACGCTTCGGCATTTTCCTTTCGAGGATTTCCTCATGCTGTGTCCAGAATCCCCATACCCTGTGTTGCAAAATCTCCCTATCCAAACCAATGACTTGATCTTCCCTTAACATCAATGGCCAAGATTTCTTCCTTATCTATCTCTTAGTCATCTATGGTCTGAATAGGCACCTATCTTTTCCCTTTGGCCCTACTTTCTATATGATAGTGGGTTATGACCTTGCTCTAAAACCAAAGGTACTCCATGGATTTTGGGTATCAGCGATGGGAGGCAGTGAAATCCTCACGCTTGATAATCCTGATTGTCAAAATTGCAAAGGGGCTACATCGTGCTAGTGCCTTCCTTACCCCTTGCTCATATAATCACCAGCTAGGATCGTGGGCCTATCCTGGGGGATTTTACATTTCGCATTTTGGGGTTTCAAAATGCAGTGGAGAAGCACCCCCTTGTCTTTTGAAGTCCTCGTAGCCGAAATGTCAAAATGGATTTTCAAATTTCATGTTTCGAGGTTTCCCGATGCAGTGGAAAAGAGAAACCCCATGTCTTTTGAAGTCCCAGTAGCCGAAATGTCGAAACGGCTCCTGGGGGGCTTTTACATTTTGCATTTTGGGTTTTGGTGATTCTAGATGCAGTGAAGGAGAGACCCCATGCCTTTCAAAATCTTGGTAGCCGGAATGCCGAAATGACTCCTGGGGGGCTTTTACATTTCATGTTTTGAGTTTCGGCGATTCCAAATGTAGTGAAGGAGCGACCCCTTGTCTTTCAAAGTCCCAGTAGTCGAAATGTTGAAACGATTTTTTGCATTTCATGAATTTGTCCATAAGAGACGAGCCCTTGCGCTAAACCTCATGCAACTCTGTGACTCAAGCTTACTCGATGACCGTCAATCTGCTCCATCTGTGGATCCTCGCCATTGAAAACAAAATGCCTGCTCACTTGATTTTAAGCCCAAAATGGACTTCTTTTGTGTGTTGCGCTCGGCGCTCATGACTGCGGCCTTTGAATAAAATGCATTTGATGGGTTTTTAAACCCCATTTCTATGCATTTACACCAAGGGCCTGAAATCAGAGAGAAACACCCCCTTGCAAGAATTGGCACTAACACCCATCAAGGGAAAATTGTGACCATTGACCAACTTAAATATTGCACGCCAGAGATTACTAATAACTCATTGAATAATGTTCATTTCATGGGACATTCTAGTTTTGTGTATGAGAGAGTAGGGGTAGGTCTCTTAAAGGATTCCTCGCTAATGGGAACTTTCCCTTTGCCTCCTCCTGACGCCCCAATGGTTTCCACGTTAAACATGATTTCAACTAAGGTACAACAGTCCCTTGAATCACTTGATCCTTCAGTAGTACCTAGTTTTACTAAGCATAGTTCACTATATGTGTCAAGCTCATTAAAAAATGAACTAGACCCTTCTCCATTTGAGTCAAGTCTTCCTGTGGATCGAATAATTGAAGCTTCGTTTCCTCTACCTATGTCCATTAATCTTTCTTCCTCCCATTCTGGTGAAGATATTCCTATTAATAACCAGAAATATAAACAAGTCATAGAAAAGGGTCGAAGGAGGAAACGACGATTGGGGGGCATGTCTCCAGCCTCTAGGAATCATATTTGAGTTAAGTCACTAGCCTTTGCTAATCAAGTTGGGGGCAACATACCTCTAAAGAGACACACTGCTATGAGTGATCCTCGCTTGGGGATTGTTCCCATCGGGACTTATTTTTCTTCTCTTGATGAGCTTAGTCTTTGTTCTTTCTTGTGCTCGTAAATAAATGATAATAGGTTACCGATATCAGTTTTTCTTCTTTCTCATGCTCATAAATACACAAGAATGTGTTACCAAGTATAATTTTATCTCTTTTTCGGACTCGTAAAATCCATATGAAAAAGGAACTCTTTGGAGTCTCCTTTAAGCCCTTTTCAGACTCTCTAAACATGAAAATATTCCCGAGTGAGATTGTTTCCTTTCACACTCGTTAAAAGGTTTGAAAGGGCGTCTATCCAGTGTAAGTTTAACCATTTTTTGGACTGATAGAATAACTACAAAAAAGGCATACTCTAGTCAATCATGAATTTAGAAGAGTTCTCCTCGGTATTATTTTACACTTTTTCGAGCTTGGGAGACTAAAATTATGAAAAATTCATCCTTGGAGTCTTGTTTTTATGTTCTTTTCAGACTCCCTAAAATGTGAAAATACCACCGAGTCTTCCTTCTTTGGACTCGTAAAGCTATGCATTAACGGACCCATATAGGAACGAACCATTCCTTCTTCAGGCTCATTAAATATTTGAAGATGGACTCAGTGAAGATGAGTTATAATGAACATTTTTTATCCTCCTCAAGATCGTTAAAAAATAAAGAGGTACTCACCCATGATGGTGGGGGGGAATTTTTGAGGTAAGTGGGTCAACTTTTTGAGAACTTAATGACAGTTATTTCATTGTCATCCTTGAACATGGCACTGGTTTCTGTTTTTTCTTACAGTTGGGTAATCTACTTTTCCTTGAGTCATACCAATCCCATGAGTCCTCATACTCCTTCAACTCACTCAAAGAGTGCTCTGGTGATCTTCACACTATGTTTTGGTCTATCTCTCATTCTAGTAAATGTTGCTAAGTCATTTTTCATTCTTCATAATTTTCAAGGGAAGTTTCATTTCAAACCAACCACTCTATAGTATTACCAACTTTCATCCTCATGTTAGTCCATACTCATTTAATCCACCATATTACATCACTTTCCTATGTCGTTTCATGTCGATGATGGGGGATAAATGATGGCCCTCCTTTGACAAGTCTATTCTCGTCGACTTCAACACATTATCCAGGAATTAGACTTAGAAACTAATTAGTACTTTGGAACTTGCATGCCTCTATGACAAGTTTCCTCGCTTTCGACAGTGGGTTTACATCATTGGCCTCTGATCAAATGATTCCATGAGTGTTCGACTTCAACTCATTAATTCACATTCACTAGAATGTGCTAAGGTACCTTAGGAATAATTGTAATCATTGGTGATTTCCCTCGCACTTGTTAATGGTATACATTATGACTAGTAATCAAGTGGTTTCTACCATGTTCGACATCAAGACATCTATTCACATGGATATAATCGTACTGTTTCGATATCAGGATGAAGACCCTGGGTTGGGTGCTCACTTTATTATGTGCTTTTCCCAATATCTGTTGGAGTTCCTTTGAGTATGTAGTAGATTCCATTATAACCATCATATTGGCAATCTCACTTATGTATATGTTGTCGCACCACTTTGTATTGGTTTTTGGTTATGATTTTGTCATATCGTAGCTCCATTGTATTCTTTCGTGGCTACAATTATATCATGTCATGGAAGCATGGATCCACAGTATATCTCTAGTGGCCATATCCTTAGTGAGTGCTTTCATGGATCCATAGTTTATTGGTCGGCAGCCATGCTTTGAGTCAGTTTATTTTGAGCATGGGTATGCCTTCCTCGGGGATGATCGGTTCATGCTTTCTTTGAGTCATTTATTTTGAGCATGGGTATGCCTTCCTTGATGATATATATATATATATATATATATATATATATATATATATATATATATATATATATATATATATATATATATTGTTTGATGTTTATTTGTAGATTCCTCTAGGCTCTCGTATTCCAACACCCTCACATACATATTTTTGTAAAGTTTTCAGCCATCAATTATAGTTCATAAGATTCCTCCACATTGGATATTGTAAATAGGGTGTTGGAGCCTCCTTCGAGTTGGGGATGGATAATTAGGGAGTTGGTGCTTCCTATGAATGTATTCCTTTGATATATAAGAAAGAATGTCATTGCTTTCTCCCATTTGGGTTTCCATCTAAATTATGGTGTATTGTGTATTTGATGTGATGTTGTTGAATGATACTACTTATGATTATATTCTCATGTTGTATTGAATGCATAAGTGATAAACTATTGAATATTGTAGATAAAGTTGAATTTTATGTATATTATGATTGAAAGTGGTAAAAAGTGCTAATAATGATTCACCCCCTCCCCCACCCCCCCTCTTATTATTCCAATAATTGGTATCATAGGACATCCTTCAAGAATTAGTCTATCTGTTGGATGGTAGATCATGGAAAGAAACAATCTATATAAGAACAAAATACCACAGTTCGATGGTTAGAATGGCCAGAAATATGAAATGAAAAGATGAAAAATGAAAGTATTTTTATATGAAAAGGGATATGATGTTTGGAATTAGTTGTTACAGGATACACCGCTACAAAGAAACCAAATACTACAACCAAGAAGGAATTGAAAAGAAAAAAAAAATGTAAATGCATTTCATTTTGGAAGGATTTTGTGATTCAGCTAAAGTCAAAGTGAGACAGTGTTCATCAGCCAAAGAGCTTTGGGATAAACTACATAATATCTACTTTGCAGAATCACATATTATCACAGAACCTGAGCATATTAAATAAGAGGCAAGAAAAAAATAAGAAGAAATATGCTCATCATGTTAGACAGATTCAAATGGACAATATTTTGAAGAAGGCATTGTAGATCTTGAAGTATAATTAATTAGTGATTTAGATAAATTGACGAAAGAAAGGAAGAAAAACAAGTTTCTTGAGGAACAATTAGTCAACAAGGATTCTCAAGAAAGTTCCTAAGAATCCCATCAGGTCATTGTGAATCTAAAATCTTAGCTGGAAGAATCCAAAGTGATTGAAGAAAATATCAAGAGTTGGTTGGAAGAAAAAAAGTGTTTGGAAGCCAAAATAATAACGCAAATAAAGGAAATAGAAAATAGAGAAAAGATTATGACAAGCCATCCCAAGGAAATATCTGATAACTTAAATAATCTTGAATAAGAATTCAGTCAACAAGAAGGAAGACTTGAAGAAGAAATCATCACCTTGAAGACTCAACTTGAAGAAGCAAAGCGAACGAAAGAAGTCTTAAAGATACATATGATGAAGAAAGACGAAGAGTGTGAGAAGCTTGAAGAAGAAGTTGTCACATTAAGAGCTAAAGTTGTTTAGCTCAACAAGAAACATCAAGAGAGAGGAATCCCCACATCAACAATAAAGAAAGTTGAGGAGAAATGTTATAGGTTACTAGAAAGGAAGAATCAAGAAAATCTTAAAGAGTTATGCATAAATCATCAAAGGCCCTATCAAGAAAGAAGATCCCTCAAAGGAGAAAATATCATAAATGAAGAAGACTCAAGAAGAAGATTACTAAAGAGATGGATATCAAATAAGGCCCTCCATTTTTAGGTATAAAACAATATTCAATCATTGTGAAGGAAACAACAAAAGAGAATATCATGATCATTCAAGGCATGAATTCAGAAGGAATACATCACAAAGAAGATCATTTATTTCTAGGTATCAAAGTTTCTTTTATGGTTATTATTTTACTTGTAATAACTTTAGACATAAAGTTTTAGATTGCATAGCTTATGGAATAAATGTTCAAACAATAAATGATTATTTGGCTCCATACTATTGAGTGTCACAAATGCCACAATTATGGACACATAGCTCATGATTGTAGAAGCATGATGCATACTTCCATGAAAGAAAACACTAATATTAGATGCAAGAAGGTTTGAAAAATAAAGAAAGAAAGATGAATGAAGAACAGGTGAATAAAGAACAGGTAAAGGAAGAACATGTGAATGAAGAACACATATAGGTGAATGAAGAACTCCCAAAGATAATACTCTAAATATTTGCAATAGTGAAAGATAACGATGAATATATAGGAAAAGAGGAAGATGTCAGAATTCAAGAAGATGATGAAGAGGAAGATGTCAGAATTCATATGATGGAAGAGGAAGATTACTCTGCATTAGGATGGCTTCCTCCACCTTTATGAGCCATATGGATGGGAGACTCCCAATAAATATGAATATTGAAGAGGGCTAGTCTAAGAAACAACTATATAGATTAGAGAACTATCTTTCAAGTAGTCTGAAGTATCTGTAGAGTGATGGCAAAAATACAGAGTGACAATTTGATTATTTGAGGAGCAACTTTCAGAACACATTCCCATGCATGTATCAACTGACAATTATGAAGTATATTATTGACACAATTCTCAGGCAGAGATTCATGATTATATATAGGATTCCATGTATGCATTCAGTTACAACAAGATCGAATAAGTCTTGAGAAGAGTAAAGTGATAGATGTGTCAACATCGTGTGCAGTTGTGTAGCAGATTCATGGACAATTTTATGACATATGGACATATATGGATTCATGAGATATTTGTAAGGTCTAGACAAATATATGATAGAAGATGAAAAAATATTGACAAGTGGAATTGTTACTTCCCTTATTTTGGACCTAGAAATAATTTCTTTCCATAACCATAGGTGCCCAAATATTTGGAAAGTTATGTTAGCACTGTTAGGAATGATATCAAATCTCTACCCGAGGTTAATTAAGTAGCCACTTGAAATTTTATTAATGTTCCTACCAAGCACATGAAACTAATCAAGTATATAATGCTTAACAGATAAATGGGAGTAAAAATAATAAGGCCAAGTATTACATAATATAGAGCCTTCCCTAAGAAACATACTTTTCCTCATGATGATGCACTCAGACAAACTTTTGAGGTGTGGGTGACCTTTACAAAAAATGGAGAAGAGACAAGGAGCTTCCTTGAGCTAAGTAGAGTGTTATCCTAGAGAAGAGGATTTGAACAACAAGAAAGGTAATTCAAATAACCAGGTAAAAGGTCAAAACGATCAAAGGGAATTGAATGCTCATATGTGTTATCACATATGTTTGTAAGGGGGTGTTTTTTCCCTTCAGAATGGACACCATAGTGATCAAATGACAAAAAGCGGGTTAAAACCCACTTATCCTAAGTTTTTATGACCGGGGCGTATTATATTAAGAGGCGCGTAGGTCTGGGCGGCTGAGATCTGTGCGCTCAGATCTACGATGTAGGATCCATATCGGAACCACCCCCCTAACGTTCTACCTTTAACAGGAAGGGGGGGGGGGCATCTAATAACTTGTTTCCCCGCATGTGCCCCCCACTGTGGTGGCACGTTCTCATGAAATTGGACCCCACTGCACTAAACCACTAACCACCTACCCCCCCCTCCGACTAGACCACTTACCGCCCTTGCCTCCTGCTGAGACTTGTCTTCCAATCGCTTGTCCCCTCTATGGTGTTATGTCAATGCCACTCCTCACTCTATCCCTTCCTTCCATGTGTATCCCACTCCTGCTTCATGTCACATTCCCTTTCTGCCTCCACCTCTCGCCTCCCACCATTTGTCTCCCATGTCACCTCCACCTATATGGTTGTCCCCACTTTTCCTCTGCCACCACACCCTCTTTCCTTGCCACATCACCACCTCGTCCTTCCATCTAGTCGTCGAGAATGTGTCATATCCTGCTGAACCTGTATCAATCGCCTCGCCCATTCCTCCTCGTCAGTGATGCAGGAGCATCTCTCCATGTGGTCAGCAGCCAGCCAGCCACGTCAGCGTGCATGCATTCATATGCTAAAAGGGAGGTGCAACCTCATTCAAAATTTGAATTGAATGTAATTGAATGTGCTTAGGCTGTTGATCCATGAAAGTTGTGCCTTTGGGCAGATCGGCCTTTATTGTAGATCAGCTGAGATCTAGTTCTGGATAGCAGACTAGACAGCCATTGAATGTAATTTATTAGAGTAGGTGAACCTGGAGGAATGAGCCCTCAGGTAAAAGAGATTTTCATATCTCATTTTGAGTAGAATGATAGAGAAGAGAGGAGCCCGAGAGAGCTCAGGAACACCATTGTAAAGATACAGGCATTTTGCCATTTTTAATAAAAAACAACAGTTTTTCCTGCATGAGTTATGTATTGTATGGATGTCTATGTGTGTTCCATGTATATGCTGTGAATGTGTGTGTTAGTGCATTTGTAGGGAGTCTATTTGATTTCAGGTTGAAGGTCTTTGAGGCTTCATACCAGGAGAGTGTGACAGAACGCTGAGGTTCTGAGAGCCGTGCACAGAGGATGCACTTCTGAACTCTGAGGAGTCAGGCGAAGACGTGCTGAGGCACAAGAATGAGATCAACAACTCAGGAAGAAGACCTATGAGGTTGTTGAACACCTCAGGAGGTAAGGTTGTGTAATTGGGAACACAGTTGCAGACAGAATTCTGCTGGGAATTCTATAGAGCTCTATTGAGTGGGCATTGAGTGTGTGTACAGAGGTGCACAGAGGAAGGAACTCTGCTGAGAGTTCAAAGGAAGCAGAATCATTGAGGATTCTGGGAAGCTCTGCCAAGTGAGCATTGAGTGTGTGTACAGAGGTGCATAGAGGAAGGAACTCTGATGTGAGTTTGGAGAAGGCTAGAATCACTGAGGATTCTGAGAAGCTCTACCAGGTGGGAATTGGAGCAAGTGTAAAAGGTACACAGAAACCCAGAAATACTGAACGTTCTATGGAGAAGATACTCTACCAGGAGGGCATCGAGGAAGCGTACCGACAGGTACAAGGTAGAAGAGAACTCTTTTGAGTTCTGAAGCTGAAAAAAGAGTCCACTGAGGGATCTTCACTGGGTTACTGAATACCCTGAAAGACTCAAGAACAGGCTTGAGCAATTAGAGAACCAGGAAGGTCTAGGTATTCTCCATCTGTGGGGAAGGCAAGACAGAAATCCCTTAGGGGCCTGAGTGATTGTATAACCTCAGGAGGGACAGCACCGTGTGTGCGTAGAGGTTCTGCAAGGAGGGCAGACATAAAAATCCTTTGAAGGATCCAAGGATACAAGCTCAGAAGGGATAGCGCTTTTACGCACATTATCAAAACTCAGGGTGGAGGAGTACGCACAAGAGGAAGGAAGGCAAAGGTTAGAGCCTTTGAAGACTCGAAATTCCTCTAAGTGCAGGACGAAAGCACAAGGAGGCTCTGGTGAGAGCACAATAGCCGTTGGATTGGCAGATAGAGAGGTCTAGACTGTCGAGGAGATTTTACGTCCAGGAGGAGCCATAGCAGGAGGAGATCGATAGCCGTCGGATCTCACCTAGAAATCCCGACAGCCATTAGATCGGGAGAAGTTGCGCGAAGGATATCCTCAGGAGGAGTAGCGCACGAGGAGGATTGATCTGAGCCGTCAGATCTGGAGCGGGCATCCCGTCAGTCGTCGGATCGAGCTGGAGCTGCACAGGGTTTAGCAGTCGGGATATCGGCCATTGGGAAATCGGAGTTCTCAAGGTCGTAAGAACTAGGACAGCGCAAGTCGCGAAATCCCGACGGGATCTGGACCGTCCGTTGGCAGAGGACACGTGGTGGAGATCCAGCACCATCAGCATTTGGCGCATCGGGAAATCGACATTCCCGTGGACAAAGACATCGGGGAAATACAGGATCATAACCTCGGCATGATCTGAGCCATCCGTTGGAGGGAGACACGTGGCGGAGATCAAGCGCCCGTCGGCACATCGCCAATCGAAAAATCAGAGTTCCTGAAGACAAGGAATTCAGGACATCGGAAGTCCTGAAATCCCAACGTAATTGGGACCGTCCATCAGGAAGGACGCGTGGCAGCGATCGAGCGCCACCGAGAGAAGCTCATCAGGAGGCTTCATTGGAGAATCGGGGATCCCGGTGATGAGTGGTTCGTGCATGGTGAAATCGCAATACGTGAAACCCCGATCAGGGGGGGGGCAGCTATCAGCATATCAGAGCTAAGGAAAGGCATCGTAGTGGGAGCCAACTGTCATCACAGCAAATGAGGAGAACCGATGGGAGATCTCTGCGTCAGATGAAAGGACCGTTGACAGGTCAACGACTGGAACCCATCGAAGGATCGAGAATCGGAGGATCGTGGGTTCCGTGAACCAAAACATTTCGAAATCGAAAACCCCAAACCTCCGACGAGGTAAGTCTGCGGTCACGGGTGATGGCCGCATGAGTCAGGAGCTGAGCCAGGAGGGCCAGCGCGTGGAGAAGAGCGTTGGGATTCGGAGAATCGGGGATTCTGTGGTGGTGAAACCTTTGCATCACAAAATTGCGAACCTCAAAATCCCGACAAGAGCTATGGTTGCAATCATATGGTGGTAGGTTGCCTGGATTGTTGCATAGCGGGAAGAGGCTAAAGTGTGGGATAAGGCGCATCGGGGATCGGCATATCGTGAGTCCCGTGGATGTGCACGCATTGACATTACAACCACAGAAAATTTGATAGGAGGTAGGGCCACGGACATGGAGTGATGGTCATATGGGCCAGGAACACTGCCAACAGGGCTAGCACCTAAGGTGCACTAGGGAATCAGAAATCGGGAGTTGGAGAGTATTGTGATTCTCGACAGCAGGAACCGCAAAATCCTGAACCCCGATACAGAGTCGGGAAAAGGTCACGGTTTATGCAGAGAGCGTGAGGGAAGTTAGAAGGACCTGTGGATCAGGTAAATTGAGTAGGGATTCCCTTGGAGGAATCTAAAGAGTTGCTTCAGCTTAGCTGAAGGGATTTTGAGAATGATCCTGTGAGTGGGTGAGTTGGAGGCGTAGGCTTACCCTTGCCTGCATCAAGTGGTATCAGAGCTAGTTCTTGCTTGTATATTTCAGGCAAGAGGAGTGAAGAAGAGAAGGAGCACTCTGATACACATCAAGTGGTATCAGAGCAGATATCTTGTCTGTATATTTCAGGAAAGAGGAGCGAGGAAGGAAGGAAGCACTCTGATACACACATCAAGTGGTATCAGAGCGGGATTTCATCTGTATATTGCAGGTGAAGGAAGACAGAGTTACTGAGGACTCTATAAGGACTTGCTTGCAGGTAGGCAGCAGTCCATAGACAGTCAGCAGGATTGTAAGAGGATGAAGCTAGAACACTCAGGGATGCAGAGTGACAGCAGCAGATCTGTCAGGGAGGCACACAGACACAGCAAGATGGCTACTGAAGGCCATAGGAAGAAAAGAAAGGCAGAAAAGCTTGCAGAAGAGGCAGAAATGGATAGATACCTCTATTAATTGAAAGCAGACATAGAGGAGTTTGAACTGCAGATGCGGCAGGATAGGAGGATGAGACGAATGCGCAAATTTCCCATGAAGAAGGCAGCAGCAAAATGGCTAGTCAGGGAGCTGATGGTTAGAAAATAGCAGAGGTTGTTAAGGAAATGGTTGAGGTATGCTAAAAACCTCAAGGCCAGAGAGGAAGAGATGATTGATCACTGTTGGCCAGAGACTGGAAAGAGTCTCGATGATTGGGATGATGAAGAAGATGAAGACTTGGGACCATCTGGAGGTCTCATGGTGAGTTCAATTCAGCAAGGAATGCTGATGAAGATGGGATCGGTTGATCTCATAGTCTGCCAGGAGAGTAGCGGAAGCATCCCATATTGTCAGGTGGGCAGGGATGAGCAGATGAGACTATCTGTGGGTCTCAGAAACTCAGAAGTGAGTTGGAATCGTTCAGAGGAGTTGACAGAGTAGATGAGCTCACAAGGAGATCAGCAGATGCAGCTGATAGAGGAGGATTTGAGCCATGTGATGATTGGGGGAATTTCAATATTCCTACCATGTACCCAGGTAGAGGCAGAAAGCTGCATTGCAGACGGTGCAACAACATCACAGCCACAACTGATGATGGTTGTCAGAAAAGAAGAAGAATTGGTGCAGATGGTGCAGACTGCCCAAGCAGAAGAAAGAAAAGAGAAGGAACGTTTTGAGGAATGACTTGATGATTTCATCCAGCAAGCTGAGAGCGCTATAGCATTGGAGCTGACAGCAGAAGAAGAAGCAGAAGACGAAGAAGAAGAAGACGATCATTCTGATTAATGGCTCGATATTTTCAGCCAGGAAGCTGAAAAGACTACAACATGGGAAGTTGCAGGAGCAGAGGAAGAAGAAGAAGGCAGCATTTTCTTTGTTGATCTGTGGGATCAGATAGAATCCCTAGAGGAAAGGATAAAAATGCAGGGCATGCGCATCCAACAGGTGAAGTTGGAAATGGATGAGGAAGGCATGGGAGATCAGGATGATCTACCCAATGGCCAAAAATTTTTGCAGCTGAGGAGACTGCAAGAACTGGACTAGCCAAGAGAGCAGTTGGATGAAGTGATCGAGGAAATCAGCAGGCTGATGTTGGGGTCAGCAAGAACTGCCATCTGGGAGAAGTTGGGCAGAAGGAAAGAGGAAGCACCAGTAGTGCAGCAGAAGCAGCATCAGCAACAGAGGAATGGAGCAAATGGAAAGCTCCAAAGGATGATTTGGGATCCAGGAGGATTTCCAACAGCTACAGGGGAAGCTCATGAGAAGGAGCTCATGATTTTTGCAACTGTGGAGTATGATGCAGGAGCATCTCTCCATGCGGTCAGCAGCTGGCCAGCCACGTCAGCGCGCATGCATTCATATGCTAAAAGGGAGGCGCAGCCTCATTCAAAATTTGAATTGAATGTAATTGAATGTGCTTAGGCTGTTGAGCCATGAAAGTCGTTCCTTTGGGCAGATCGGCCTTTATTGTAGATCAGCTGAGATCTAGTTCTGGATAGCAGACTAGACAGCCATTGAATGTAATTTATTAGAGTAGGTGAACCTGGAGGAATGAGCCCTCAAGTAAAAGAGATTTTCATATCTCATTTTGAGTAGAATGATAGAGAAGAGAGGAGCTCGAGAGAGCTCAGGAACACCATTGTAAAGATACAGGCATTTTGCCATTTTTAATAAAAAACAACAGTTTTTCCTGCATGAGTTATGTATTGTATGGATATCTATGTGTGTTCCATGTATATACTGTGAATGTGTGTGTTAGTGCATTTGCAGGGAGTCTGTTTGATTTCAGGTTGAAGGTCTTTGTGGCTTCATACCAAGAGGGTGTGACAGAACGCTGAGGTTCTGAGAGTCGTGCATAGAGGATACACTTCTGAACTCTGAGGAGTCAGGCGAAGATGTGCTGAGGCACAGGACTGAGATCAACAACTCAGGAAGAAGACCTATGAGGTTGTTGAACACCTCAGAAGGTAAGGTTGTGTAATTGGGAACATAGTTGCAGATAGAATTCTGCTGGGAATTCTGTAGAGCTCTGTCGAGTGGGCATTGAGCGTTTGTACAGAGGTGCACAGAGGAAGGAACTCTACTGAGAGTTCAAAGGAAGCAGAATCATTGAGGATTTTGGGAAGCTCTGCCAAGTGGGCATTGAGCGTGTGTACAGAGGTGCACAGAGGAAGGAACTCTGTTGTGAGTTCGGAGAAGGCCAGAATCACTGAGGATTCTGAGAAGCTCTGCCAGGTGGGCATTGGAGTAGGTGTAAAAGGTGCACAGGAACCCAGAACTACTGAACGTTCTGTGGAGAAGATACTCTGCCAGGAGGGCGTCGAGGAAGCGTACCGACAGGTACAAGGCAGAAGAGAACTTTTTTGAGTTCTGAAGCTGAAAGAAGAGTCCACTAAGGGATCTTCACTGGGTTACTGAATACCCTGAAAGACTCAAGAAGAGGCTTGACCAATTAGAGGACCAGGAAGGTCTAGGTATTCTCCATCTGTGGGGAAGGCAAGACAGAAATCCCTTAGGGGCCTGAGTGATTATATAAGCTCGGGAGGGATGACACCGTGTGTGCGTAGAGGTTCTGCAAGGAGGGAAGACATCAAAATCCTTCGAAGGAGTCGAGGATAGAAGCTCAGAACGGATAGCACTTTTATGAGCATTAGCGAAACTCAGGGTGGAGGAGTTCGCGCAAGAGGAAGGAAGGAAAAGGTTAGAGCCTTTGAAGACTCAGAATTCCTCTAAGTGAAGGACGAAAGCACAAGGAGGCTCTGGTGAGAGCACAGCAGCCGTTGGATTGGCAGATAGAGAGATCTGGACCGTCGAGGAGATTTTACATCCAGGAGGAGCCATAGCAGGAGGAGACCGACAGCCATCGGATCTCACCTAGAAATCCCGACAGCCGTTAGATCAGGAGAAGTTGCGTGAAGGATAGCCTCAGGAGGAGTAACGCATGAGGAGGATTGATCTGAGCCGTCAGATCTGGAGCGAGCATCAGATCTGGAGCGAACATCCCGTCAGCCGTCGAATCGAGCTGGAGCTGCACAGGATTTAGCAGTCGGGATATCGGCCATCGGGAAATCGGAGTTCTCGAGGTCGTAAGAACTGGGACAGCGTAAGTCGCGAAATCCCGACGGGATCTGGACCGTCCATTGGCAGAGGACACGTGGTGGAGATCCAGCACCATCGGCATTTGGCGCATTGGGAAATCGACATTCCCGTGGACAAAGACATCGGGGAAATACAGGATCGTAACCCCGACATGATCTGAGTCGTCCATTGGAGGGAGACATGTGGTGGAGATCAAGCGCCTGTCGACACATCGCCAATCGAAAAATTGGAGCTCCTGAGGACGAGGAATTCAAGACATCGGAAGTCCTGAAATCCCGACGTAATCGGGACCGTCCATCAGAAAGGACGCATGGCAATGATCGAGTGCCACCGAGAGAAGCTCGTCAGGAGGCTTCATCGGAGAATCGAGGATCCTGGTGACAAGTGGTTCATGCATGGTGAAATCGCGATACACGAAACCCCG
>SNQJ01S0153478.1:0-22756 GCA_010110895.2 Picea sitchensis | reverse complement strand
TGTGTTACATTGTTTACAATACAATATACATATAGGAGCCAACGGCATCCAAAAGCCTAACTCAATGACCTGGATTAGTCCAAAACCCTAATTCCTTAACCGGAAATAGAAAACCATCGGCAAAAACTATGTGCCGAAAAAACCACCTAAATATCATGTGGTCCCGGAAATATGTCGTCTCGGTGCGAATTTTTTTTTCAGGGGTGCTGCCCCCGAACCCCCACGCGGGGGGCTCCGCCCCCTTGCACCCCCTGAGGGGGGGCCTAGTGGCCCCCCCTCTAACCCCCCTGCACGCCCAGCGCAGACGCTCAGAAACTACTACTCGTGCAAATAATATAACACATACCCAATAGATCCGCTATGTATTGCTCGCGGCTACACTTTATATAGTTATATGACATGGATCTACAGTTTATTTGATTGGTAGCCATGATTTTATTTCATTCCGAGCATGGGTATGCCTGCCTCGATGAGACAATTTTTATTTTGCAGATGGCACCTCCCAAATTCTGGTTCTTGGGCTCACTTGTTTGGTACGTTGGTGAAGATTGATAATGTATTTCGACGATCAGATGCTCTTGTGACCTCACACATTAGGGGGCATCTGTTATAACCCTAAATTGCACCAAACATGCTTACCTAGCATCAGACCATCTCATTTGACTTCTTTTCCAAGCCACTACTGAACAAATTCTTAAAAAACACTCTTTTTGAAGGCATACGCGCCCTGCTCCACTACTGCACACGTGTGTACATTGGCTGACCCACTACAACCCACGTATACCTAAAAAGCATGAAAAAATGGAAAGTTGCAGATGGAACACACAATTTTGGGTAAGTTAACTAAACTGACTGACCATCCATAGTCAGTCACTCGACCAAATATCTAGCCCTTTCTAGCCTATAAAAGAAGGGGTAGGGGTCCCATTTGAAAGGAGGAAAATGATAGCAAAGAAACTATACCCGATTTAGTATTCCCCTTGCCCCAACATTTTTCAACTATTGTTTGAAAAGGAGCATATGCATAAGCAGTTGGAGCACAGTTGAAGAGGAGCCCAGGACCAGATTTGAGGAGCAGTGGCCGATCTCACAATTGTAAGGTTATTCTTGTGAGATTAATAAAAGAAGTACTTTTCCTGTCCCGCCATATGAGATTGTCAATATTTAAATTTGATTATATTTTGATAGAATCTCTAACCCATTAGTTCAGAGGTTATATGCATGTGGAGTTATTTGTTTTTCTTTTATGAATGCATGTCAGCATTGGGAGGAGAGTTGCAGTCAAGGAGAAACCAAGCGTTAAAGGGATTGACATCAAACACGGAAACTAAGGTACAGTAACCAGATCTCTTTAGCCTTGTATTTGCATATAAGTAATGGGTGTTATGATTGGGATGTTGGTAAAAAGTAGGAGACTTTAGGTCATTTCTGCATGCATGATAAAACCCTTAATGCTAGTCCGTAGGAGGGATTTCCCACCCACAACACGCTTGGATTTTGTTGATCATATTTTTCGTTGGTCTCTTCTTTATCTACTTCGTCATCACCTCCTCACCCTGGTGATTCTGAAGATGTTTCTTCTAATGTGCTGCTCAGGTTTTGTACCTCTTTAGTCTTCTTCCTTTTGCTGGTTCTAGGTGTATCATGTTCTTCGTGAGTGGCCTCTAAGCTACCAAGTAGTTCGGGATCAGACATTTTTGTGGGGTCAACAGGGATAAGGAGATTTGCAGACCAATCCTTAGTTATCTCCTTGATCTCCTCCTTTGTGAGCTTATAGTATGATTGAAGCTCTTCTTTATGCTCGTCTGCATGTGCAGTGATATAAATAAAGTGTCAATCTATACAAAACTTCATGAGGGTTCTGAACCGGTGCAGGGTGTTTGGCGTCATGCAAGGGACACCCCCAATAGCTATCTTCAACTGGAGATAGTATGTGTGAAATACTTTGTTCGACTACCACTGATTTCCAATATCGCTCGAGTACCAGAGCGTGGTGAGCTTCACAATGAGTGGCTCAAATGGCTCAATATCCAAGAAGGTTGTACCTTTCGACTTCTCCTAAGTAGTAAACACTATGAGGATTAGTAGCCAGCTAAAACAGAACTCATAGCCCTGATCCCTAGCTTCGTGGAAATCTAATTCGAGCTGTTTGACTAAGTACTTCACCCAATTCATTTGGAGTCCTTCTACAAGTTTTTCGGTGAGGTCAACAATGAACCCCGTGACCTGCATATGTCTATTCTTTCTCACTAGCTTTCCTGTGATTAGCTGGTAGGTCAGGTGCACTATGCCATTCTGGATGGAAGCTACCTTGTAGCCTCGTGTCCCCTTTTCTACATCACCATATGTGTCTTTAATCCTCTGTGCTAGTGCACGGTCTGCAGCCTTCCTTGGGTAGAAGTCCTGTGGATCAAGTCCCTGCATGCTCAATCCAGTGATCCTATGGATCAACGTTAGATCGACTATGATGCATCTATCTAACCATATATCGCTGTCATGGTAGCACGGTAACATGAGAATGACATAGGCATTAACCTCCTGGTGTCTTTCTAAATGTGGGATCTTCATCACATTCAGGATGGTGGACTACGTGAGGTTCATAGTCCATGGTTGGGGGATTATCCTTGAGTTCTTCCCCTTCATCCTAGTCAAGTACCTATGAGGAGCAAGCATACTATGGTTCTTGCGGTCCCCTAGGTTGAAGTCACTGAATTTTAATGTCGCGATCTTATCCCGTTGTGTTATAACTGCACATATCCCCTTTAGAAGGTACGCAATAACCAAGGTATAATCGAAATCCCTCGGGACACTGTCATGACTCACCGTGCCAACCACAGGTGGGATGTAGTCGAGATTAACTTCGCATTCACCAAGTCATCTCTATGCTTGGTTCTCTTCTCTACTGCAGCTTGGGATGGTTCGGATCCGTGAGCAGTCGATGGGGAGGCTTTCACTCCTCTCATCGATGAGGCTTGAATTCTTGCAGGCATTACTTTCTCGGCCATTAGATCGATTAGAACTTCTTCTACACACTTTTCAGCTGCGCTGAATTCGTCCGACATACATGCTCAAGATAGGATAACTCAGATTGATGAATGGGTGCTCAATGAAATCGAACATGTGTCAATCTCAGTAAACACAATACGGTAGCAATGAGTTGGCTTGGATACAATTTTCAAAAGTGTTCTCGGTGCAACAATTGACAGAATAACTAGACAATGATGTAACATGTCTTCTCCAATGGACAAGAGGCCTTCATCAATGCGGTTCTATTCGTTGCGGTGTGGTCCCAACGATCTGAAGATGATATTTACGGTTGTAACTGTTGTTCTAACCATTTTGGGGTGTCGGTCTAACGGTCATAATGCCTCCAACGGTTATATTTCTTTGCCATGGTAAAGTGCCATGTTGATCTATTCTGATATCCCGATGAAGTTCCAGTTTTGAAAATCTTTTTTCTGCGAAGTCCCCTCTGGAACATTCCGCAACTTTGCTCTCTTCTTACTGAGCTTTATAGCCTTCTTCCCTATGATATTTATCTCGATATTCCTCTTTCCATTCTGATTCTTATCTCCTTTTGGCATAGTAACTTCGCGCTGTTGATATTCTTTCATAGGTTTCAAGGGAAATACTTCTTCTTTGTCTAGGGTAGGTGCTCCACTCTTCTGTGAGCTTTCTTGTGTTCTTTCAACTTCGACATCCAAGTTTCTATTTCTAAATAGATTCACTATGTTATCCTGTTCTTCAATCAAGTGCGCTATCCTCCTAGTCATGAAATATTTTAATTCTTTCTTCTTCTGTTCTAAGACTTCCTCTTCTTTTCTTCTAGCCTGATCCTTGTCAATCTAGGTTTTTCCTAGTAACATAGCAAACGGGGTGCCGTTCTCAATAAATTTAACAACCTCAAAATCTTCCTATGTCGACATTCCATGAGCACTCATAGACATCTGGGTGAGTCTTCCACATAGGGTTATCAACCTTCCTCTGAATAATCCTATTCCTCCCAATGAAGGAATCATAGCAGGCTTTCCTAAAATTTCCCAAGTTCGTTCTGTCATGATATTCACCCGTGTTTCTTCATCTAGAACACTGTCAATGTCAAAGTCTCCTATTTTTGTTTCTATGCATTCTTTTTCTTTGAAGATCTCTGACAAGTTGATATTTCTATGATCATTCAGGGTTTCTTTCATTTGTAGCAATACATTCTCTGATTCTTTCTGGGGTTTTTCCATGGTCTTAGTTTCTTGATCTTCCTCAGGGTCTTCTTGTCTCATATTCATTCTGTCAACCTTAGCAATCATTCTAGGGAAATCCAAAACTTCATGGTCCATATCTTTACAACAAAGACAACTAGGTATTCTACCAGGGAATTCCTTAGCAAGATGTCCTAGTCTTATGCAACTATAGCAAAGAGTTAATCCTCTCTTTCTTTTGAAAGATACCCAACCTTTCCTGTACTACGCACTAGGGTCATAATAACTAACCTGCAAAAAATTCTTTCTAGGATCCTACATCCATTTGTTAGTCCAAACATTCTTTCTATTCATAGGAATAACATATCTTTCATCATTTCTATAAGATCTACTCATATCAAATCTTCTTTCTTCTAGTTGTGCCCTAATTTTCAGGCTAGGACAAAGTTTATCAAACATACCTAGATCCATACTTTTGAAAAAAATTAAAATTCCACTTATATTACCTTTTCAATCAAAACTTTTCACTGTTCTTACCTCTATCAGAGCACAAAGCTTCAAGATCTTACCTCTTTTCTTTAGATATGACTTCTCTTCTTAGCACAAAGCTTTACAGGTCAAGTAGAATACTGCGCACTAGGGAAACAGATCTATGCATAAATATTTATCTTTTCTTCAGTTCCTAGCAATCACAGTTTCAGGTCTCGGCAACGGGACCATTTGTTGGCACAGGGGCTGATCCAGGAGGCTCCCCAAGCTCAGAAAATGCTCAAAAATCAAAGTTATCATAATTGGATGAAACCAATGCCATTGTGTCTGGCTTGTTCTCCTGATTCCATCCATATATTAACTTTCTCAAACAGGTGCTGTATGCGAGAGTTATCGTACTCTGACCATTTTCTCAAACAGACAAAAAGTCAACATGTCCAGTCAAATGATGACATCAACAGTGCTGACATGGCAGAGACAAGTGGCAGTCCAGCAGAAGGTGACTGGTCAGTGACAGGGATCCAACCAAAAACTGATAAGTGGCATTTGTTTGGCAAATGGTTGGGTGCCACGTGGCCCAGCCATGGGCTGCCACGTGGCACCATGGTTTTGGTTAATGGTTAGTGGGAAAAGTTTTATTGGAATCCATGGGGTTTGATCCCATGACCTCTTGGGTCAGACCAAGCCTTTGACAAAGGTCCCTTGCCAATGCGCCCTTGGTTGTGCTTGTAACACTAAAACAAAAAATAATATAAATAAAGGTGATTAAGTAACAAGGGGGGTGCCCAATGGATAAACCTTAGCCCTGGTTTTGAGGAATCCCATGAGACCAGGGGGCGCGCTCCAAAAGAGGCTTAGCCCAGCTAAGCACCCTCCTTTATTTTAGCTTGTGATCCTATGTAGATACCTAATGACCAGGAGCCAAGGGCGCGCCCAACCCAAAAGGGGCTACTCTGTGTATTTTTGTTAAAAATGGATTTTTTAACTTTAAAAAAGCCCATATTTTACTGTTTTTTGGATATTTTGGCCATTTAAAGGGGGATTTGATCCCAACAAGAGGGAAGATCTTTAGGGGAAGTTGGGCTTCTCTTGTTGGGCCTAAATACTATAAATTTAAGGCTTTTTGAGCTTGAGAGGGAACTTTTTGATGCAGGGTTTTGAAGGGGCAGTTTGTAAATTTTGGCCTTTTCTCATGTTTTGAGAGGCATTTTTCTCATGTTGTTGAGAGGATTTTGATGGTGCATGCATGAATTTGAGCAAGGAGGTCTTGTATAGAAGACATGAAGCATGTAATGTAACAATAAAGAGCATTGTAAGAGAACTTTGAGCATTTTAAAGAGCAATAAAGAGGTCCTCCACTTGGAAGCGGGCCTAGAGATGTAGCCAACGATTGGTGAACTCCGTTATCAACCTCTTGTCTCTATTTATCTTTATATTTTTCTATTCTATTCTCTTCATTTGCAGCATGTATATTAATGGCTGATCTCTTTATACATTAATAAGCATCAAGTAAAAGTCACATTTGATATTCCGCAAACAAGATAACAAGTTTATGTATTTCACATTCTTAACAATCTGATGCAAAAAGTACATTAAAGTAACTTGAAAAATTATCAGTAATACCTTCATTTTTGGATTAGGGGTAGACCCAGGGTTCAACGCTTCAACAACACACCATCAAAACCCTAACGACTGACCCTTTCGGCAACACCTGTGAAGCAAATGCAGTCTCACCCAAGGTAGAGGCAAGGGTGGTTGTAGGACTCCAGTGTCTGCAGCCTTAGCTGGGACACAGATCTGTGATTACAATATTCTATCAAATCACTTAGCGGTTATAGTTCATCAATATTTAACCAGTATCTACTTCACTGTTAAAAACCTAATCATAGAGCATCGCAGTATTCACCAAGATCTAGTATAGTCGAGCACTAAGCACATTATATCTAGCACTTATTCATATTATTAAGCACAAAACATCAACAAATCTATCTATCATTTATCTATGCCAAAGCACTAAGAAAGTAAAAACATAAACACATCAATACATCACACAAAGCATAACAACACATGATATATGTGGTTCACCCCCAGCCTGGGGCTACGTCCACCAACTCTTCTCCTCTTTTATTATCTTCTGTCAATCTTCTACATGCACAGAGCCACACGATCCTACTCCACATAGAACAAGAGATCTGTGCGCACCTCACCAGATCCTCCTTCCCTGAGCTAGGTTATAGCACAAAGATTCTAATTAATTTTTTACAGTCACTTGCACTTAGCCTTGCAAGTCTCACAAAACATGCACAAAGCATGTACAATTATCACTTGCACTTAGCACTTGGTATCACACACTTGCGCCCTCTGTACTTACCAACACATACACCCCCTACTTACATTGCCTAGATTTCTATTTTTACATTTCAAAATGGGCCTAAGCATGGGTAAACCCATGGGTCAACATCCCCATACCCGTTACATAATCCCAAAACCCAAAAATCCCTAAACAAGGGGCCAAAATCCTGCGATCTCCACTTCGACTTGCGCTCCGCCTTCGACATCCTGTCGAAGTTCCAAAAATGACCAATGATCCTCGAAACTTGGTCAAGGGCCAACACCCTTATTAAAAATTCAGAATTCGAATTTAAGTTTTGTTAAAAATAGTTACAACAATAGAAACCATAGTTGAGCACCCAACCATTCCAGTGCAACTACAAGGTTTTTTGCAAGTGAAGAATAAATGTTGAACAACTTACAAGGAAATTGAAGTCTTTTGAATTAAATAATTTATTTTTAACTAATGAAAAAATATTAGCATTATTGTTAAAATAAATGAAGAAGTGCAATGGTTGATTGTTGAAAAGACACAATGGTTCAATTTCATTCATGTTGGAAGACTATATAAAACAAAAAGGCTTGGTGAAAGAAAAGTGTCTCCGAGGTTTAATGTCAAATCATAATCAGAGTCCAAGTAAGAAATAAAATATTCTCATGAAGTGAGGGTGGAAGGGAGGAGCAAGGGAGGATTGTAGTTCTCTACAGGTTTAATCCTAAAACAAGGGAGTTGGTGCTTCCTAGAGTTGGTGCTCTAAATAGGGAGCTGGTTCTTCCTAGAGTTGGTACTCTAAATAGGGAGTTGGTTCTTCCTAGAGTTGGTACTCTAAATAGGGGGTTGGTGTCTCCTTGAGTTGGTGCTCAAAAGAAGAGAGATTGGTGTCTCCTAAACATTGTAGCTTGTACTTTTTGTGGTTGTTATAATTAATCTCTGTTTTTAGTACATTCTTGTTGATCAATTGTTGTGATTAATAATTTTAATAATTAATTATTATTAAAATATTGTTGAAATTTGGCCAATACTGATTCACCTCCCCTCTCAGTATTGGCCAAATTTCAACAATTTGTATCAGAGCAGGTTCCTTCACCACAGTCTAACCACTTGAAGGAAGATTATGAGAAATCCAATGGATCAACAAGAAGGAATGTCCTCCAACAGAGCACCATTGTTCAAAGGAAATGATTATGCATTTTGGATTATAAGGATGAGAAGTTACCTGATGGCTCTTGGACGTGATGTTTGGATATATGTGGTAAATGGTTACACTACACCAACTAGTGCACCTTCAAATGATATTTCAAAGAGAATATGCAATGATAATTCAAGGGTTGTTAATGTAATTATGGGTGGATTAGCAAATCCTATATTTGTAAAAGTGATGCATTGTAAATCAACAAAAGAAATCTGGGACAAACTTGAAGTCATCTATGAAGGATATGGAAAAGTCAATCAATCCAAACTTCAAAGATACAGAGGGAAGTTTGAAAGTCTGAAGATGAAATAAGAAGAAGACATTGCATAGTATTTTCAAAGAGCAGATGAAATATCTAATTCAATCAAAGCACTGGGAGAAGAGTTAAAATAAAAAATTATTGTCCAAAAGGTGTTGAAATCATTACCAATGAAATATGATGCTAAGGTATCCACCTTGGAATATCGAGAAGACCTTGACAAACTTACAATGGATGAACTTCATGGGATTCTCATAGCCTATGAAATGAGAACCGGGCAAGAAAAGTCATAAAAAAGGGAAACAACCTTCAAAGCATAAAAAAAAACTAAGAACCATGAGATTGTGCCAAATTAAAATCACTGAGATATATCATATGAATAAGAATCCAATTTTATAAGAAAACTCCAGAAGGGGTTTGGGAAATATAAAGGGAATTTACCCTTCAAATGCTTCAATTGTGGAAAAGTTGGGCATTTTCCCTCTAAATGTCCCTATCCCAAGTAGGTGGATAGTGATGATGAAGAGACTTATAATCATAAAGAACTTAAGAAGAGAAAAACTGGAAGCAAAAAGAAATTCTACAAGAAAAATAAAAACTTCTACTCCAAATAAGAAAATAGTTCATCTGACATGAGTGAAGATGACAAGACAAAACTTTTATTTATGGGCATAGAATTTCAAAATAAAGTTGATGATATTGAATACAAATTTGAAGTTTAAGGAGAAGTAGACCTTGAAGGAGAACTTATTAGTGCTCTTGAATAACCAAGGAAGTATAAAAACAAGAACAAGTCATTGAAAGAACAACTAGTGGAATATAAAGGGAAACAAAAATCAAGAGAAAATGAAGTTTAAAAAACTATCAAAGAGTCAAAACAAATTATTATTGACTTGAAGACTAAACTCCAAGAAGTTGAAATAATTTAAGAAGTCGTTTTAAAACAACTCAATGATAAGCAACAATATTGTGAAAATATAGAGGTTGAAATTGTGCTTCTAAAAAGGGAACTCGAGAAAGGGAAGAACCACTCAAGATTTGAAAAAAACTCAAAAATATTGGACACTATTCTTAGCAGTCAAAGATCACCAAGCAATAAGATAGGGTTGGGTTATGACCAAAATAATATTAAAAAATATTCTAACTCTACATCTCAAGAAACTAACAAAAATCCAAAAAGTTATGCAACTACCCTTCAGAGCTCTCTCAAAAGGAAAAAAGACAAGATAAAAGTTGACTCTAATTTATATAAATATGCTCTATTTTAAAAAGAAAATGAATACAGATGGAATACAATTACAATAAGAACTCCTTCCAAAAGGTATCGACATCTCTTTCTTGGATATTACTTCTCTTGCAATAATTTTGGGCATAAAACATTACATTGTAGAGCTTATAGAAAGTGCAATCATAAAAATGTTCAAAGATATGGTTATAAGAACAACAAGAATAAGAATACTCAATAGAATAGAAACTACAATTCATTCTCTCCATTACAAGATTACAATGTTGAATGTTTCAAGTGCAACAATTATGGTCACAAAGCTAGTGAGTGTAGATTATCAAAATTTTCCATGAAGACAAGTTTCCCTAACATTCAAGAAAATTATAAGAAGATGTGGAAGGAAAAACAAATGGAAGAAAAATAAACAGAGTGTAAAGTAGCCTTATATTCTAAAGATAAAAGGAGTCAATGGTATTTTGATAGTGAAAGTAGCCTTATATTCTAAAGATAAAAGGAGTCAATGGTATTTTGATAGTGTATTTTCAAAGCATGTGACAAGATATCAAGACAAATTCCTCAGTCTGAAGAGGAAAGAAACATGGAAATTTAATTTTGGATACAATGTCTCTGCCACAGTCAGTCTAGGAAATAAAAAAGCTAAAGCATGTCATGTTACTAGTTTAAAATATGAAGCCTAATATTCTTAGTGTGATCCAACCATGTTATCAAGGACACATACTCACATTTAACTCTAAAAAATGTTAAATTAGAAAATAAGGCTCGGGAAAATTAGTGGTTGTTGCAACCATGACACCCAGCAATGTGTATATCTTAAACATAGAAGAAGAAGAAAATGTTGCATGATCCAAATAGACAAAATTTGTCTATGACATAGAAGAATGGGACATATAGGTTTTGAAAACTTGATAAAAGTTAGTAAAAAAAGAAGTCGTAAGAGATATATGCCAAAGATTATTAAAACTTCAAACTTTGTTTGTAGGCACTGCCAACATGGAAAGCATACAAGAGTAAAATTCAAGAAAAAATAATACTCTACAACAAAACCATTATAATCCTTGTTCGATAATCGACCTTTGTGGTCCAACAATAACTAAAATCATACAAGGTAAACATTACTTCATTCTATTTATTGATGACTATACAAGAATGATTTGGGTATCCTTTCTCAAAGAAAAATCAAGCATTCAACAAATTCAAAATCTTCAAAGCACATGTTGAAAATGAGACCGATATCAAAATCAAGTGCCTAAGATCAAACAATGAAGGGGAATTTACCTCGATGAGTTCAATGAGTTTTGTGAATTACATGGAATTAAAAGACACTTTTCATCCCTAAGAACTCCTTAACAAAACATAATGAAAGGAAGAATAGAATTGTCCAAGAAGAAACCAAAACTATGTTAAATGAAACCAAAATACCAGATATCTATTGGAGAGAAGAAATGCATGTTAACCGATACATATTTAACAGAGCACAACTTAGAGTTAATCATGAAAATACACCATATGAGTTGTGGTGTGGCATACCAACATCAATCAAACACTTCAGAGTCTTTGGGAGCAAATGCTATATAAAAAAAGATGATGATAATCTAGGAAAATTTGATTCCATATCGCATTTAAAGGAATATTTCTTGGTTATTCATCCAATAAAAAGGCCTACATATGTTGTAATATGAGACTGCACAAAATTGTGGAAAGTGCAATTCTAAAGATATGATCTAAAATCAATAAGAATCAAATCTCAAGACAATGCACAAGTTGATGAAAGAAGAAGAGATGATGATGATGATGAAGAAAAATGAAGAAATACAAGAAGAAGTATCACAAAGTGAAGAAGAAATGAAGAGGAAGCACCACCAAGACAAGAGTCAAAATCACCATCAAGAAGAGTACAAAGAGATCATCCTGAAAGTCAAAATCATATGCAACAAAAGTACTTGGGTTGAAAACTATAAGAAAACTAAAATCTGATCGCATCAGTTAAACGCCTCTAATAGAACCCAAAACATCTCACATTCCAACAAATATGAATATTGGATCAAAGCCACGAATCAAGAGCTTGATCAAATAAACAAGAATCAGACTTGGAACTTGTCCCAAGACCAAAAAAAAAAAAAAAAAAAAAAAAAAAAAAAAAATAAATTTAATGAATATGGTCATATTGGGAATAAAAGACTAGTGTGAAAAATATATGCCCAAGTAGAAGGATTGATTTTGAGGAAACATTTTCCCAAAGGGCCGATTAGAAGCTATCATAATGTGCCATTAACTTACATGTTTCAAAACCTAAAATATATCAAATGATGTCAAATCAACATTCCTTAACGGAACACTAGAAGAGGGTTTATATGAACAACCCTAGGGATTTATGTTACCGTACAAACACTATGCCTCCCAGAAATTAAATAAATCATTGCATGGTCTCAAACAGTTCTAGGGTGGCATGGTTTTCAATACTTGATAATGATATACAACAACAAGGATACAAAGAGAGATACTGAAACAATACTACATTAAAAAAATGAAAACTACATTAAGGATTACTTTGTACTATATTTGGATGATATAATCTTTTAGAGTAATCAAAATCCTCTAAGAAAACAATTTTCTACAGAAATTAAAAAATGTTTTGAAATGTCAATGATTGGTGAGCTAACATTCTTCTTGGGTTTGCCAAGTTTCAAAATTCAAAAATTAAATTCATATCTCTGACTAAATACATTAAAGAAATGTTGGAAGAAATTCTCATATGGAAGATTGTAAACCTATGAGCACTTATATGGTTACATGATGCAAAATAAGCAAATATGAAGAATCATTAGAAGTAGACCAAACCATGTATATATCAATGGTTGGTAGCCTGTTATATGGAATAGCAACAAGACCATATATCATGCAATTTATAGGATTAGTGGCCAGATTTCAATACGCTCCTAAATAGACTCACATGAACACAACTAAAATAATTTTCAGGATATCTTAGAGCTACCTTGGATTTTGGATTATGATATCCAAAAGTAAAAGAATTTATTTTAACCGCATATACCACGCAGATTACCGAAGTGTAGATTATAGAAAGAGAACTAATGGAGGAGAAATCTTCCTAGGAAAATGTCTTGTATCATGGATAAGTAAAAATAACCTCCATATCACCATTATCTACAACAAAAGTTGAATATATTGTTGTTGCATATTACCGTACTCAAGTAATGTGGATGAAATGAACCCTATAAGACCTACAAGGAAAGTATGATCTGTTGAAATATTGTAGTCAAAGAATATTCTATCTGAGTTATTATCTTATATATCAATCCTCTTTTATGGATTGAAATTACGTCAATTTGTATAAGACCAAATTCCCCTTTGTGGATTGGTCAAACCCCTAATTATATGTCGCTAATTAAGAAGTCACCCCCAAGCCTACTCATATTGTTTTAGCCAATTAAGTGAAGAAGCTCTAATTCCTGCTTGATGCAAAGACACACCTACCACCCCAACACCTAACACCAACCAACATAAATAAGAGTGGAAGGTGCCTTATTAGCTCACTCACAAAAGTCACTCATCAAGTGTGCAAGTTTCGAGAAGTTGGGTGCTTGTTGGAAGAAGGAAGAGAGAGGTCTATCATTAGTGTTGATATTCTCTAGTGTTTGGTCTTTATCTTGGAATTGTATTGACAATCTATATTAAGGGTATTTTTCCCTGGTTTTCCCCATGAGGGTTTCCCCAGATAAATGTTGTAAAATTTCTAGATTGTGTATCTTCGATCACACTTTATGCTATTATTCACTAGTAAATTGAAAAGAACTTAATAGCGTACTCTAAATTTAACATGGTAATGTGATTGAATAAATAGAAAATTCTATCAAGTTACCAAAACGCCACTGCTTCCATACAAGAAAATTAGGGATTTTGTTTGAAGAGGAATTTATCCCAAAACTATCTAGGAAGTGTGCCCCCAGTTCAGCTTAACTCATTGGAAGCTTCGAGAACACCTTTTCGCTGGACAAACTCCTGTGAAACCTTAGTTTTCAGTGGCACCAGAAAACCATAATACCAAAAAACCAAAAAGTACCAGAAAACCAAAAAACTGCATTAGAAAACTAGAAAACCAAGAAACAAGAACCAATACCAAAAGTACCACCTGATTATGCTAGAAGTTCGGGCCAAGGTAAAATTTTAATTTTTAGAAAACAACCGCATCTTGTGCTACTTGCCTCAAGCACACCTCCGGGTAAGTTCGGGATTTAAATCTCATCACTTACTTTTGGTCATTTTCCTGTACCAGTCAAGATGTTTGCAAGCACCAAGATTGTTGACAAAGTTAGAAGGTATGGATAAATTCCATACCTGCAAGTATAGGATTGCATGAACTTTGAATAGAATGATCTTGCAAGATTCATCAAGGAAATGTACCAAAACCGCACATGCTACAACCAAAGAAAAGTACTAGACGGATATGGTTGTAATAAAAAGAATCATTGCATACTCTCATTAAAGATCAATTCATCTAAAGTAATTTCTAAGAACACTCCAAAAATATATCTTTAATTCCCTAACAAGAATGTATGAATGAAAGAACACAACCGTAAGATGAATTTGAGAAACCAACTCAAGAATACAAAGATGCGTAAAGGAGAAACATTGCAAGGACTATTTCTGGTTTCTCAATTCAAGGAACAAATTAGAAGAATCGAGACAACTTGGATTAATATTAACTCATATTGACAACTCTTAATGTTCTCACAAGAACTTTGGATTCCTTCATCCAAACCATTTGTTTAAAGGAGAAACTAAAATTTGATGGTCTTTGGGAAGATTGTGTTCAACAAGAAGCAAGAGTAGCTAACCTAGAAGAAGTATCTTCAAGGGATGAATATCAAGCCCTATATGCTCACGCTAAAGGGGGAAAGAGAAGAACTAACTTCACTAAGGGTATTCCACCTTCATAAATAATCTCACTCCCAAAGAGATTCATCCATAAAGAATCTACCCTCCAAGAAGATTCTAGAAGTTTCGTGAAGGTCAAATAAGAGAAAAGGTTTTCTCCTCTTATAAATGCTATCATTAGACAAGATGGGACATATTTCTAAGAATTTCCCATCTATAATAGAAGAATATAAGAATATAACAAAAGACTCCATGCCCACATGCATTTGAAGATGTTGAGCCACCCACAAAGATGATTGAATAAAAGATTGAAAACTATGTCTTAATATCTTCCCTCTCGGGATCAATGTCACCTAGTGAGGATACTTGATCATAATAGAAAAGTTTCTAAGAACATGACAACTCAGAGACATTCTCACTAGCCTTATTTAAAAGAACTTTCCCCAGAAAGTCATTAATAATGGATAAGGATTACCAAGACTATCAAAGGAGTTGGAGAGTCCACCTACAAACTTGATCTTCAGACCCTAATGAAGATGAAGGATGTACTATATGTACCATGTTTGAAAAATATTTTTTCTTCTATATTATCTTTAGATAATACATTTCGTGGTTGCATTCAAGGGATGGTGAAGTCCTTATGTGGCATAAAAGAAAAACCATAGAAGATGCAATTATTATTGGAATGTATTAGTTATAATCGTATAAGCTGTGCTGTCACCAGAGTATCCTTGACTCACCCACCAAGAGTCCATTTGTGAACTTTGGCATAGAAAAATAGCTCACATCAACTACAAGATCTTACAATATGTGAGCAGGGCAGTTAAAGTGCACCCGTGATTTCAAGGTTGACTATGAAGGTGTGTGAAATGGATGCGCACAAGGAAATAACATAAAGAACCCTTTCCTGAAGAGAAACAATAAAGTATGAGTCTTGGATCTCATCCACTCGTGATGTATGTGGTCTGATGCCATCCACCTCTCTTAGTGGGTATGTATACTATGTCATTTTATTGATTACTATTCTTTCAAATAATTTGGCTTCTACTCTTTGAAATAAAAGCATTTGAAGTGTTTGGAAACCTAGCACCAAAGCCTTGATAGAGAATCTATATGAAAGAAAAATCAATATACTCACGTAAGATAATGGAGGAGAATACACCTCAAAATATTTTTAATATTTTTGGCAGAGATTCGATTGTGGAGCCTCACCAATTCCATACACAATCCTCAACAAAATGGTGTAGCAATAAATAATAGAACTATAATGGAAGCAATGAAGAATACGATCCACGATAAAGATATTCCAATGCACTTATGGTTGAAGTAACAAGAAAAGAACATCAGTGTATGTACAAAATAGATTATTGTCACATACCCAATTACAGCATAATAGATTTTTTTCCTTTTTCTGAGGGATAGAACTCAAGTCCCAATTTAGGTCTAGCCGCATGCTCTTCCTTGTTCACCTTCATGTGATCGTTGTTATCAACTTCACATGCCAAACAAACTAGGTGCCTTTTTGCATTTCATGACTCAACGATATGAGCGAGTCAAGTCTTTCAACTCTTCTTCAAACCCCAAAACCTAAAATCTTACCTTTGAGGAGATCGACGACTGCGAGTCTCCTGATCCGACCTGCTTAATGGGTATCAGGACTTCTGTAACCGGGAGTTCAAAATGCAAGAAGTTCAAGTATTTCGACTCTCCAAACCCCGAACCTGAAACTCGAGTTCTTGTATGAGACCCAACGATCCTCGATGATTTGATCCAATGGTTTGGATCTTTGAAGTTTCGCGGAACCAAGAGTTCACGATGCAACGCTCCAAAACTCTTGTCACTCCAATACCAAAATTTTGATATGGGGATTCATGAAGGAGACCAACGATCCTCGAGGATTTGGATCCAATGGTCCATGGTATTTCAGAGCTTTCCCCGAACTTCCCACCTCACCACCATGTCCGGCTGGATGGTCTAGATCCTTTCGACTCCCTCCTTCTACCACAAAGCGCATCTGGTTTTCGTATCGACTTTTATGACTTGCAAAGACAAGTGGGTTCTGCCCTTTGTTTCCTCGGTGTCAAACTGATCTAAAAGCCACGGTCCCTCTACAAATGGATTTATGGTCCAGTAACCTTCGGGATCTTGGGATCTACGGTCCATTCCCTTCGCTTACTTAAGTGAAGGCTGAAAGGAGGTCGAAAGTATTAACGCTTCTATGTCTTCCCTTCCAATCTTAACGGTCGCGGACAGACTAAATCCTTCGAAAGGATCTCACCATTCATCCTGGGTAAACATAAGTGGTACCTCTTCAGTGATTTTCAACTTGCTATCCCTTCAAGTGAGCTTCGGCCGCCTATGAAGGACTTGAGAGCTTTATGCTCTTTCTCCTGGACTTGAATCTTAGAAGAGTCTCCAACACAACTATTGTGCTCCCCTTCATCAAGGGGTTCTCGGGTTCTATTTGATCGCAGAGAACCTATTCTTATCTACACTACCTCTCATGAGATTAACAAAATCCATCCTCCAAGGGACTTAGAACGACTGGGTGAGTAAACCATTGTACATGCAACTATTCCTAAGGTCAATGAGCTCACAGCTCATGGCTCTAGCTTAAGACACTACAAAAAATCCAAAAATTTATGAGAACCGGCCATGTCTGAACTATATAATTCCTTACTTGCCTAATTATACAACCTTCTAACATAAATGGAAAGATACAATATATCCATTAAGCATTCATTCACATTCCCAAAGGCATACGTAGTATAACCAATCCATACACCGCTATAACCAAATTACACTGTGGTCATAATTCACTTATTCATTGTAGGTTTCACCAACCAACCGGGAGCGTGGGTGTTCGTCCTTCCACCCTCGGACTACAGGGCTCGTAGGTATTCACATAATACTCCTGCCCACCCCCGGTAAGCAAGCCTGGGCGATATCACCAGGAACTCTCACCTTCTCGGTTCTCTGCTTTCTCAGCTTCTGTTCGGTCTTGTTTTCTCAGAATCGTGAGATTTCACTGACATGGCCTCATGAGGTTTCTTAGATGTCCTTAACAAGTCAACATTCTATATTCGGTGATTCTTAGAGAGCTTCAAGGCCTCCTTGCGAAATTCTTTCGCCCTGGTGTCCGTGTCCAGTCCCTCCTCTGTTGCCTCCATGTGTTAATTGTCACCTTCCTTCTCGGCCGAAGGAAGCTATCCACTGTCCGTCGTGACTGCAGGCCTCTTTTTAGGGATGACTTCCTCAGCCTGTAGACCATGTTCTATTCATGGTGGTGGTTGGTAGTTCAACCATCATTCCTTGCCTCATTAACTGATTTATTTCCCCTAGTGATATCATGGCTACTATTTTCATGGCTTCACCCCCACAATTAGTTATTGGAAACTCAAACAATAATAAGATTACATTTTCCTCATGCATTAGCATGGTAATTCCTATTTTTATGATTAATTTCAAATTGGGGAAACATGGTGTTACAATTATCCCATAGTTCAATGAAGCTTAAAACCCCAAAGAAAGTTCTCCTCGAAAGAAGCCAAGTAATCCATCCTAAGATATTTATTGTCCAAGGTTTGTAATAATATTATTCTAAAGAAAATAGAATTAAGTTGGACCCTTCAGGAAAGGAATATTTGTTAGATACTATGAGGTCTCAAAGGCCTCTATAATTTATATACTAGGTTACCATGATATTGAAATCAACAAAGATAAACTTTGATATGATAAAATCTCAAGAACCTCCTCAGATGATGATCTCTCACAAGAGTAGAAATCCATCTTGTGCAAGGGAACTTATTCAATATAGAGATGGGGCATGGTGTCCTGTATGGAACCATGAGACAAGTTGTAAACCTAATCCATTCTCCAGCTTATATGGCTTTTATGTGTGATCTCATAGAAAATGAGCCTACTTGTTTTGAAGAATCCATTCAAAATAAAGAATGGTAGATGCCATGACAACAAAATATCAATCCATTATAAAGAATGATGTATGGGAAGAATTTCTCGTGACCGAAGAATAAATATGTGGTATCTTCAAAATGGTTATACAAGATAAAACATGTTACAGATGGAAGTATTGAAAAACATAAAGCAAGGTTTATAGCTTGTGGATTTTCTCAAAAGGAAGAAATTGATTATGAAGAGACATTCTCTTGCAACCAAGATGAAGTGGAAGTTACACCAGATGGATGTGAAACAACCTTCTTGAATGGTGTTGTTGAAGAATAAGTGTACATAGAACAAACCACAAGGGTTTGAAGAAGACAAAAGACTCCTTATCATGTATGTAGGTTGAAGAAGTCTCTATATGGATTGGAAGCAAGCCTCAGAGCTCAGGCGTGGAAGGATCCCACACTCTTTGATGAGTTTGATATTTACCCGGCAAGTTGATTCTAAACCTACTTCAAGGTAATGAATGATGATCCAATTATATTACTACTATATGTAGATGAATTATTCTTAATTGGAGAAGAAAATATCATCACCGATTGTAAGAAGAATTTTTCTATAAGGTAGCTAGAGAGGTAGTGGGGGGCCTAGAGGGCCCATAGTGATAATAGTGAGGCTCAATGTAAGGTGGACTAGGTCCAATTATATTATTAAATAAGACCCACTATGGTAAGTAGATAATGGGTGCTTTTCTTCTCATTTCCTTGTGTCCATGTTATAGGAATGGTTTATGGTTTATTCTTATTATTATTGAAGTATATTTTGCGTATCTGTATAGGTGTTTTCACAATTGGTATCATAGCACTTTCTTTTGGTCAGAGTTGTGGACAACTATTTTTATTTTTGCAGATTTTTTTCGAGAAGAAAAAGATGGATGTGACATTTTAGACATTTTCGTATATTTTTGTGAAAATTTTTCCTAAAAGGGTTGTATATATGAGTTCTCCTGAAAACAACTCCAATTAAAAATAAATACGGCCCCTAAAATCCGAGTCTAAGGTCAAGATATTGAGGTTTTAAAATCTGCAATTTTTCAAGGTTTTCTCGAACGCACAATGATTTGTTTTTATTTCTTTGTATCATTTGAGGCTGAATTTGCCCAAATAAACTACAGGATCTGAGTTCTCACAATTTCACCCAATTTCAAAAAATCAAATTTAAAATGGAGTCCCGAAGTGAATTTATAAGCATTTTAAGTTCATCAGCTTTTTAGGGTTTTTCCAAAAGCCGCGGATTTTCTATCGAAACTTCTTGGGTTTATTTTGAGTTTTTCCCGCGACGGCCTAGACCCAGAGTTCATAGGGTGCCCGGGATGTATTATTTCTTCTCAAAACTTGAAAGAAATCCTTGAATCATTCAAATCCCAATTGGATGACAGATTGGATGCATTTTGCAATATGGCCTCACAAACGTACTTCTCACACATAGCCTCACAAATCCAACCTCACATATGGCCCTTCAATTGATAGTTTTCATAAGATTCATGGGCGATTCATTGAATGACATGTGAGAGATTTTCATGTGGCCTCATGGATGAACATAATCAAGAAAGATATGTTTGGTATGATTTTGAGGGGACGACAGATGATTGGTGACATGATAGTTGTCACTGGGATGATGTTCCACTTCCATATTTTATTTGATGACTCTACCCACTTTCTATAGAGAACATCAATGTCCCAACTGGAGCTAGTTACCGTTCATCCTAGATATTCTAAAGTGGTATTATTCCTTCCAGATTCTCAAGCTTATGACCTCTTTCCACTATGTGGATGGATCTTCTTATTTGGATCCACATGATAGGTGTCGGCCTTTGAAACATCATTTGAGTTATTAATAGGTTCCAAAATCTTACCTGGGAGTTCACATGAGCACTTTGACATAATCCGGCTTACAATGGTGGTTGGACTACTTCAAAGATGGTATATTTCCTTTCTACATGGGACTTTGGTTCTTCAATCTCTTCAAAGATTACGGGTCCACAATTATCCATGGGACCCTCGGATATGAGCCAGGACATCAGAGCGCTGAGGACAACACTTTCATAAGGGGATGCACGGGCAGAAGCTAGAGAGGTAGTGGGGCCTAGAGGGCCCATAGTGATGGCTAGTGGAGGTTTCATTCAATGTAAGGGTGGACTAGGTCCACCATATTATTAAATAAGACCCACTATGGTAGTTAGATATAATAAATGTAAGAGGACTTCTTAGAAGGTTCTAATTCTAGAAGATTCCTCCTCTAGAATGTTCTTAGGTGATGGTAGAACTATATAAAGGGGTTCAAGAAATGTAATGAGACATGAAGAGAAGTATTGTGTTTGGAGATGAATCTCAATAGGAGGATGCCCCCTCGAAGAGGCAAGTGAACAGGAGAGGATCCCTTCCATAATAGGATCCATTGTATGCTGTTTCCCTACCTCAAGGGTTTGGTAATAATAAAGTGTGGTTTCTTCTATCTTGCTTGTGGATCTATTTTGTGTTCAATATTTGTGGTGATTATATCTTCATATCTAGTATTGGTTCTTAACATTTTCTATAGAATTTGAGATGAAATACCTAGGCCTAATGCACTATTTCTTAGGTCTTGAAGTTTGGAAGAGCCCAAAGAAGATATTTCTTAACCAAGGGAAGTATGCAGTTGAAATACTGAAGAGCTTTGATATGTTGGAGTGTAAATCCATGAACACACCCATGGAAACAAAGTTGAAGCTCATGGTTGATACTTCGTCATAATTGGTTGATGCTATGTTGTACAGACAGATCATCGGATCATTGATGTATCTGATGAACACCAGGCCTGATATGTGCTTTGTTGTGAACACCTTCATTCAATATCTGGTAGAGCCTAGATGTGTTCACCTTGTTTATGCAAAACATGTGATGAGATACCTTAAGGGTGCGTTGGACTTTGGTCTCTGCTACAATGGAGATCAAGACTTTAGACTGATTGGTTATACCTATTCATATTGGGTTGGAAGTGTTTTTGACAGAAAGAGCACTTCAGGATGCTGTTTGAGTCTAGGGTCAGCCATGAATTCATGGAAGAGTAGGAAGCAATCCAGTATTTCTCTCAACATGATAGAAGAAGAATACATTGTTGCATGTTCTGCTAGTTGTGAAGCCATATGGATTCAGAAGTTGTTGACAAGTCTATTTGATATGGAGACGGAAGAAACCATGTTTCTATGTGATAACCAGAGTTGCATAAAGATGATGGAGAAAGATGATGGAGAACCCTATGTTCCATGAAAATTCGAAGCACATAAAAATTCGGTACCACTACATTCGTGATATGGTGTAGAGGGGAGCTATAAAGCTCCAATATGTTGGCACATATGAGCAGGTTGAAGATGTGTTAACCAAACCTCTGTCTCGTGTAAAGCTTGAGCAATTTTGAGACAAGCTTAGTATAGTCCAAAAGGACCTCCCTCGAAAGGGGGAGTGGTGTTGATGATACTATGGTATCCTGACCAACAACTGGTAGCTCAATTAGGATTTTATATCCTAGAGGACTGATCATCCTTGGACAGATCCTGAAGGTCCGGTAAGGATGGTCTATTAGATTACCTGTGCATGTATATGCTAGATGTGGTCAGTAGTGGTAGCTCCATTAGGATTTTTATAATCCTAGGGAATATTATGATTCTTGGGTAGATCTTGAAGGTCTGGTAAGGATAGTCTATCAAAGTACCACGTGGTAGCTCCGTTAGGATTTTATCTCCTATGGAATTATATGATTCCTGGGCAGATCCCTAGGGATTGTCAGAGTACCACAAAATGTTTTTGACACACCTGCCTCATTCTGTTGTTATATTATTATGATGATGTTGTTGCTCTAGCCTCGTGTTGTGATGATGTTGTTTCTCTAGCCTTGTGCTGTTATGATGTTGTTTCTCCAGGCTCATGCTATGATGATGTTGTTTCTCTATCCTCATGCTGTGATGATGTTGTTGTTTCAAATTTGTGTTGTTGTTGATGATGTTATACTAACCTCATTCTATTAATAATGGTTTTTGATGTTGTTGTTATATGTTAAGCCATAATACTGGATCATTACCCCTTAATTGGGGCATATTACATTAGTAATGTTATTTTATTTATGTCAGCTTTATTCCATTAGTTGTAATTATACCTCCTAGTCTCATATATATACCAAGGAGACATTTTCATTTGGAATCATCTTGTACTTG
>SNQJ01S0153477.1:0-11594 GCA_010110895.2 Picea sitchensis | reverse complement strand
TGTTGATGAATCTTGTATGCACTTAATAACTCAATAAATTAGTAGTAGTTAGTGATTCCAAGAAAGAATTTGGCTTGGGATCATTACAAAAACATTCATAGTATGCCACACATAAGACCACAGGTGGTCAAAGCATACAATCCATCTAAGCACTTTAAGGAAGGGTGTCATCACATGTATGTGCAAGCGAAAAAGGACCCAAAATAGGAATGGCTACCCACATGATACAAGTTAATTGAGGAAGATATGGGACACATTATGGAAAATTAGGATGATGATTGGAAGATCCATCCAACATAGACAAAGCCAAAAAAACTAGAGAAACAAAACCCTAATACTGAAGAAATATCCAGCGGGAAAGATGTAGAAGGGAAAGGAACCGACCAAGGAAATACAGTCTCGTGCATTGGAGAAAAGAGAAAAGACATTGACACATGGAAATCAACCAAACAATGCAAGAAAAGGAAAGTTGTAAGGAACCAGTCGTTCAATCCCTCACAAACGATGATTTGGATAAGATTGCAGACCAATTTAATGAATAAATAGATGAATATTTTTAGTGCATGACAAGAAAACAAGAGGAAAGGAATGCAGATATACAAGCATAGATCACTGCGTTGCGACAATTTTTGGATACCACTGCATTTACAACAGTACAAATAGGACAACAAGTGAAAGAAGAGAATACAATGCAAATATATGAGGTCCAACATGTGATGCCTATCATATCAAGAGAAATATGTTTAATGAAGATAGCGACGGGAGCCTTAGAGATCCCCATGACAAAATTGAAAGAGAAATCCAAGGCACTAAGTCATATTGACTTAGTGTTATCTCAATTTCCTATAGAAATTTTGTGTTCCTTACAATAAAGCATGTCAGAGGAACTTCAAGTGCACACAATTTCAACCTCATTAGAGCTCACAAAGATAGTCACAGATAAGGACATGTTGCAAGAATAATAACCCCAAATCATGCAAGAGCAGGATGAGGCAACACAAAAGATAGAGAGATTCAAAAAGGTGGTCAAGGGGGTATATAAAATTATTCCAAAAGTGATAAGGGAGGATGATGCCCCATTGGAAGAATGTGTGACAAATTTGATTGAATCCATTCATGTATTTTAAATAAAGATCACTGACTTAGAGGCATGACAGATACCAAGCACTCCCTCGGAGGCAAGGGAGCAATGTGAAAAGATGGCCACCACCAGCATAGAGAATATCAAGAGTATGGAAGTAGAATGTGATAAGATGTATGCAGAAAGGATGAGCATTTGGATGCACCTGAATGAATATGTGGAGTTGCAAGAGATTGGACAAAAGATACATGATACCTAGGATAAGTCTTCGAAGTTCAAAGAAGTAATGAGTACATTACCGCCAACATAGGTGGTAACAACAATGGCCTAAAACATGAATCTATATTTAGAAATAAATCCGTTATCGAAGGATTATCTGACTCGCACACACAATATTGAGGTATTTCAAGAAGAAGCCTATAAGGTAACAGTGGAGTTATAAGACACTCAAGGCAAGGAATAGAAGGTAGTGCAGGAAACCACTGAAAAATTGAAGACTCACTTAACTGTAGAAATGGTCGAGGAAATCATACAAAATTGAAGCACAAGTCCGGGAAAAAGTTGCAAAGATCAGTGATATACTACAGATGTTTTTGGAAACATGGAAGCAGATCTGAAGTGGCTCAGGATGAACCACATTTTAGTATTGGGGGCTTGTTGGAGCATGTTATTTTGGATAATTATTGGAAATCATTGTTGGCCCTTGGTTATGTATTAAGGAAGAAAGTGAATATTAAGGAAGAATAAAGATGAAGTACGAAGTGCGCGGAAGACACACAAACCGAGGAAGGGCCGAAGTAGTCAAAGAAGTAGAAAAGAAGGAATGAAGTAAGGAAACGTAAGTCATTGAAAGAGAATATCAAGGAAGATAAAGCATCAAAGAATATGGATTGTGGACAAATTATAAAGTGGAAGAAGACACCAACAGATCCTTTGGAGCACCTCGTGGAAAAGAAGGAAGGATAGGCTGGAAAAGCCCTGAAAATGTGGGTCATGTGGACCTAGGGTTTTGACACCTAGACTTCAGTCTAAGGTTGTCCAAGAGTCATGTAATGTAAAAATAAAGGTCTAGAGGAGTTGAGGGGTTATTGATCCTTTGTTTACTATTATTTTTGTTGAGAGCGCTATTGAGATAAGTGTTATTTTGTTGTAAGAGCATTTTGTATTCTGGATCTTTAGTTGGGTGCAAAGATCAACCTTGCAGCTGGGTGCGTAGGGAGGGAAGAGAAAGAGAGAGATATCTACAACTAAGTGCATAGATAGAACTGTATATTTTCATCTAATATATCAAGAAACACAGTTTTGTGGACATATCCCTAGGGAGAGGGTGAACCACGTAAATCGTGTTGATCTTTGTGGTTGATGTTGTGTTATTTTCTATCTATTATACTATTATTACATGGTTGTTTTCCCTTGTTAAAGATAAAGAGGTATAAGATAACTTCATGAAGCTAAGTATAAGACTGTTAAGGGATCTTTGGGTTATATTACATTGTTCTTATGGATTCACTTTGCATTTCCTCTGGTTGTAGACACTTGTTTCTTGCAACCCCCGTATTGCTACTTCGGGTGAGACTTCATCTACTTCGCAGGTGTTGCTGAAAGGGCCAATAGTTAGGTCTTGTTGGTGCGTTGTTAGAGTTGAACCCTGGGTCTTCCCCTGTGCCAACAAATGGTTCTATTGTTGGGACCAGGATATTTTTGAGGGAATGTCAAGGTGGTTTCCATCAAAGACGGAAATTTAGAACTGGATAGAAGAACAAGAAAGGGACTTCGTCGTAGCTCAGAACAAGAACCCTAGCATTAGTAAATAAGACTGGTTGGGGAGGTACATCTTTACGTATGTGAAAAACAATTTCTTTACAGGAGTTCATAAGGAGCTATCCGAGTGGTTATCCAGACTAGCAGACACACAGTTTGAAATCAGATCTAGACCACTTGTGGTTTGGACAATGACGTTGATCAAGAAGTTCAAGCAAGTTGATAACGTTGTGTCTATAGCAGTAGATCTCTAGTTTGATAACACTATTGAAGGGTACATTACTGAGTTTGTTGTTGACAGAGCGGAATCATATAGCCAAGAAGAGAGGTATTTCTTTAAGGGACCTAGAGGAAATTTTCTACACTTCTTGAAGTTATAGATTAAGATGTTATTGCATGATAAGAATATCTTGAAGATACAGTAATCAGTCGGATTTTAAAGCTAATGTTCAAGAATTCAGAAAATGATAGTGACATAGAGGTTGGACACACATGCAGAAGGAGATCATTCAGAGAGGTTCCTCTTGCAAAATTGTTTAAGCAGAATTATGGAGACGAAGGATTCTAAAGTGGAGAAGAGGAAGATCTAACAGATGAAGAGTATTCAAAGGAGAACCAAAAACTTCAGGTATTGTACCCATTGTCAAAGTAAGTATTATTACTCCCCCTGTTGTTTTAGCATCATTAAGTAGCCAGAGTAACCAGAGTAATCAGAGCACTCAAAGTATTTTTACAAGAAGTTTACTACATACTCAGTCAAGAAACCAAGGAAAGTCCATGGAAGATGAAATGAGGTTACCTATTTTTAGAGGAGATAAATCTAAAAATCCTAACCAGCACTGGTTCTTATGATAAGTTGTATGGAGCATTAAGAAAGTCACCGATGAAGCTGTTAAGAGAGCTTAGTTTAGTACTACCTGGAGGGACCGCACACTGAGATGGTATATGAAGTTTTCTTCAGGACCTGGACAACCTAAACCATTGAATGACATTAAGACTGTGTTGAGTGCATAATTCAAGAAGCCTAATTTAGAGTCATGGTGCCTTACAGATTTGAAGGAAATCAAGAAGAAGGTGACTGAACCTGTTTGGGAGTTTGATCAGAGGTTTAAGACTCTGAAATGTCATTTAAGTTTTCGGATCCCAGACAAACAGAATAAAGAATGGTTCATCGTTTCCCTCCCGCCACATATCAGAGATCCTTTGATGCAATAGAAATTCACTTCACAAGATGAATCTATGGATATTTCCATGAAACTAGAAGAAACCCCTATAGGAGAATCCATTTCAAGTATGAGCCAGATTTTAAATCAATTAACTAGTTTATCTTTACAGGTGGAAGATATGAAAAAGGACAAAGGAAAGGAGAAAAGAGAAGATATATGGTGTATCATATGTAAAGAAGAGGACCATGACAAAGAGAATTTTCCCTTATTTAATGAATACTTGGCCTTTGGAGCACCTAACCCCTTGAAGCAGGCTACTCTACCATGGTGTGAGGTATTTAGAAATAGACATCACCCTGGTGAATGTTATTACGTGAAGAAATATGTCTAGACACCTACCAATCTTTACTGCACATTCTGTAAATGTATGGGGCGTGATGAGAAGGACTATAGGGATTATGATCTCATGCATGAAAGTTTGAGGGATACATATAGAATTCAAGGAGAAATGCAGTCAGAAGGAAACACTGCGAAATTCAATTCCCCAAGAAGAGGAAACATCAACCCTCGTGGTGGATTCATAGGAAGAGGATGAGGAGGAGGAATGGGTCAAGTTCAAGTTCATATCATTTTCTATAATTTCACCCAACCAAGAAATTTTTCAAGGGATTGTCAGAACCCTTGTACTACTTGCAGCTACTGTAATTCATTTGATCATGTCATTGAAGATTGTCCAATATTGCTAGTAAAACTTCAGGAAGGACTAGGTGGAAACCATCAAGTACAACTAATATCAATTTTACCTCGCGGTGAGGATCCTAGAGTTGTTTTTATTACTCGAGGAGGTATTGCTACAAAAGAAGACATGGTGACTCTAGGAAAGACTACAAATGGATCGAGGATCTAAAAAGTTGTAGAGAAGACACAATTGTTTGATCAAAGGAAAGAAAATCATACATTTGAAGAAGTAAGAAGAGAATTTGTAGGAGAACATGCTTCTTCATCTAGAGAACAACCAGAAGTAAGGGAATGTGAAATGCCTCCATCATTTGATTAGTCTTCCTTAGCTAGACAGTTAAAATAGGTAAGCAAGCTTATGGACTTCTTGTATACTTGCATCAATTTGATTAAAGGTGAAAAAGTTGTGCAGGAACTACAACACTTAATAAGACAGTATGAAGTTGTGCAGGAACTACAACACTTAATAAGACAGTATGAAGTTGGGAGAATAGATCCTCTGTTAAGTAGAGTTGTGAATCAAGTATCTAAGAAAATAAGGACAAATAAGGAACTACACGTTAGTTCTTAGATTGGAGACTACGACATAGACTATGTGGTCCTCGACTTGGGATCATAAGTAAATGTTATGACGAGACAAACTTGGGCATTGATGGGAAAACCTAAGTTGATTTACTCTCCTATTAGGCTCAGGATGGATAATCAGTAGGCGATGATCCCCTTTGGAAGACTAGAGCATGTCCTTGTGGACATCGATGGAGTGAGGACATTTGCATATTTTGAAATAATTAAGATTGTTGATGATAGTTTCCCTTACCCAAAATTGTTAGGAATTGATTTGGATTTCAACAATTTGATTGTTGACCTAAAAAAGAGAAGAATGGCATTCGAAGGTGATGGCATTAAGGTCATTGCACCTCTTGATCCTAATGAAGGTTGCAGATACACAGAACCGATAAGAGAAAAAGACCATGCCTATGAGCTATAAAATATCTATAGACTGATAGCAGGACAGTAGGATTATATCAATCCTACAACAGATGGGAATCTAAGTTTGTAAAGTGAAAGTGCATGCTCATCAGATTCAGATAAAGCATTGGATAATTGGCAGAACAAAATGTATGAAGTCTCTACGCGGAGGTGTGCCAGATTGAATAGAGCAATATGCTGGATTGGCACAGAAGTAAGTAATATGCCTACATTTGATGGCTTGAATCATTTAGAGACATTTATCATTGAATTTAAATTTGAAGTGGGTACAATGTTTCACCTTGATGACAGTGCATTTTTCAAACCAAGCTGAAGGTTGTGAAGTTGTGAGGAAGCCTAGAGAAGCATTCCTAAAGAACAGTGGGTACATAAGTTCATTAACACTTTGGATACTATGCCTATCAACTGGTATCTTCAAGAAGAACTGTGCCTCATCACTACATATTGGTATGGAATGACCTAGACCTTTATAACTACATTACTATTTGAAAGTTGGTGCCCTACAGTAGATCAAGATTTAGAAATTGTAAGATAAAAGGTCTTTGAAGAGGAACCTAACCTCCCTTTTTCACAAGAAGAAGATGAATGGACTGCACCTATTCAGAAGTTATAGGGTTGTTATAACATTAATGTCGATGGTGAAGATGACCCTAGGGATGTAAACATTTCCGAAACTAAAGGTCAGAGAGACATAGAAGGGCCAGGGATTGAATTACCTTTTATTGGACAACCTATTAAAATTAAGAAGGTTAATATTGGACCAGATCAAAACCCTAATTTGGAAAATGTTGGATATTATTGGGTTGATGCTACTATTGATAAGATCACAGAGCTATTGCATGAATATCAGGACTTGTTTCTAGCCAAGTTTACATACATGCATGGAATGAAAGGGCCCATGGAAGAAATGAGGTCCCTTTGAGAGAAGATGCAATACCTATTAAGAAAAGACCCTACAGAATGAATCCCAAGTACAAGTAGAAAGTTAAGATTGAACTGGATAGAATGATGGAAGCAGGAATCATAGAACTAGTTGAAGAATCTAAATGGATCATCCCTATGGTGGTCTAGGATAAGAAGTCAGGGGAAATCATAATTTTTTTATATCTAAGGAAACTGAATGATGCATGTTTACATGATCCATTTCCTACACCTTTTACTTATGAGGTCCTAGATAATGTAGGAGGACAGGAAGTCTATTCCTTTACCGATGGATTTTCAGGCTATCACCAAATCATAATTGCTAAGGAGGATAGGCATAAGACCACATTTGCAACAGAATGGGACTCTTATCAATACATTGTGATGCCTTTCAGGTTAAAGAAGGCACTAGCCATATTTTCTAGGGTGGTGTTTGAAGCATTTAAGGAGTTTTTACAAAAGTTTTTAGAGGAATACTTTGATGATTGGACCATTTTTAGCCTACTAAAAAATCATATTGAATGTTTGAGACTAATGTTAGATAAGTGCAGGCAATGTCATACTGCCCTTAATCTGAAAAAGTGTATTTTTTTTTTCACCTTTTGCAGTGTTGTTAGGACACATTGTATGTAAACAAGGGTTGTTGGTAGATCCATCCAAGATTTCTATCATTATTGATCTACCTCCACCTACTTCAGTTAGACAGTTGCGCATTGCATTGGGGCACATTGGATACTACAGAAAGTTCATTAAGGGATACGCACAGATAAAAACACCTATGGAGAAGATATTAAAGAAAGACAATAAGTTTCAATGGACAAAGGAATGTCAATAGAGCTTCGACACACTAAAGAAAAAAATGGTCAGTACGCCTATTTTGATTTTCCCAGATTGGAGTAAGGAATTCAATGTTCATGTCAATGATTCATCCATTGCATTAGGATAATTTTTAGCATAGACAGGTGTAGGATATATTAACGACCCTATATCCTTTGTGAGAAGAAATATTTCTACCTCTGAAATAAATTATACTACCACCTGAAAGAGAAGGCTTAGCTATGGTATATGCGCTGCAGAAATTTAGACACTACTTGTTGGGAGGATATTTTAAGATGTTTACTGATCATTTTGCATTGAGTTACTTAGTCAACAAGCCAGTGTTAGGGGGAATAATATTCATATGGCTATTATTATTCCAGGAATATGATTTTGAGATTGTGGTCAAGCCAGAGAGAATGAATAAGGGACCTGACCACTTATCCAGGTTAGAACATGGAGAGGAACCTACTAGTTTGGATGATACACTACTAGATGCACAGTTGTTGGCCATCAGGAAATCCGATGATCACTTCGTCGAGATAGTCCAGTTCCTGTCCACGGGAATGGCACCTCGCGAACATATAATTATTCAGAAAAAATTGTTGGTAATCTATGTTGTAGAGTTTCAATTTATAGTTGGACAGTTATATAAGATGGGACTAGATCTTAAGGAGATGAATTATGGAGGCAAAAAGACCATTAATTTTAGTAGATGCACATGAAGGCATCGCAGGAGTACATTATGTAGGGAAATAAACAACACAGAAGGTTCTCAGAGCTGGCCTCTAGTGGCCCACTTTATATAAGGATGCTAAGGAATACTACAGAGCCTATGATGTATGCCAAAGGATAGGGAATCCTTCTAGAAGGGACGAAACACCTTTAGCACCTCAACTAACTTTACAGGCCTTTGAGAAATGGGCTATTGACTTTGTGGGGCCTATCAACCCACCAGGAAGGTGCACATGAGCTCGATACATCATCACTGCTACAGAGTATTTGGACAAATGGGAAAAAGCAAGAGCAGTTAAAGACTGTAGTGAAACTACACCTGCGTGATTCATCTTTGATGATATCATAACCAGATTTGGATGCCCTAAGATCCTTATGAGTGATCAAGGTACACACTTCATTAAAAAAACCATTGAAGCCTTGACTCAAGAGTTCGAAGTTCACCATCAAAAGAGCACACCATACCACCCAAAAGCGAATGGTACATTCAAAGCTTTCAATAAGATCTTGGAGACAACATTGACCAATATTTGTAGTGTTAACAGAGATGATTGGGATTTAAGAATTCCAGCAGTATTATGGGCTTATCGAACTACTTACAAAAAGTTAACAATGCAAACCCCCTTTAAGTTAGTTTATGGCCTAGAAGGAGTGGTACCTATGGAATATTTGGTTCCCATCTTAATAATTGTAGCATTTATAGGTATGGATGACATAGGCGATGCTCAAGACAGGCTTGCGCAGTTGATCAAATTAGAGGAAGACATGTTTATTGCAGGATTTCATCAGCAGGTACAAAAAGAACGAAAAAAGGCTTACCATGATAGCCATATCAAGAGGAAAGAATTTAAACAAGGAGATTTGGTATGGTTATATGAAAACAAGTTCATGAAGTATCCAAGGAAGTTCGAGACACATTGGCTTGGACCGTTCAAATTTTCCTATATAACAGAAGGTGGAGCTTTGCATTTGAAGACACTTAATGGAGAATGGAAGGATGGTATAGTAAATGGGACCCGGTTGAAACTGTATCATGACAGCTAGCTACCTTGCAGCGCTCAGTAAAAGCAAGAAGAGAAGGGTCTAGGTACCAAGTGCAGTTGAAATTGGGTATCAGACACATAAAAGACAGTCTGCAATCGAAGTAAAATGGGAAGCTCAATCTTGTTGTGAGTCAGGACGAGTCACATGTGAGTGTTGGGGGCCTGTTGGCTCTTGGTTACATATTAAGGAAGAAAGCAAAGATTAAGGAAGAATAAAGACGAATTACGAAGTGCGCAGAAGACACACAAACCGAGGAAGGGTCGAACTGGTCAAAGAAGGAATGAAGTAAGGAAAAGCAAGTGGTTGAAAGAGAAGATCAAGGAAGATAAAGCATCAAAGAATATGCATTGTGGACAACTCAACAAGAGGAAGAATACAACACTGTATGATTTGGAGAACCTCACGGAAAATAAGGAAGGACAATCTGGAAAAGCCCTGAAAACACGGGTTATGTGGACCTAGGGTTTTGGATCTAGGGTTTTGACTCCTAAACTTTGGTCTAAGGTTGTCTGAGAGTCATGTAATGTAAAATTAAAGGTCTAGAAGATTTGAGGGGTTGTTGATCCTTTGTTTACTATTATTTTTGTTGAGAGCGCTATTGAGAGAAGTGTTCTTTTGTTGTAATATCATTCTATATTCTGGATCTTCAGCTGGGTGCGAAGATCAACCCTTTAGTTGGGTGCGCAGGGAGGGAAGAGAAAGAGAGAGAGATTTGTAGATAAGTGCATAGATAGAATTGTATATTTTCTTCTAATATATGAAGCAACACAATTATGTGGACATATCCCTAGGGAGAGGGTGAACCACATAAATCGTGTTGTTCTTTGTGGTTGATGTTGTGTTATTTTCTATCTGTTATACTATTATTGCATGGTTGTTTTCCCTTGTTAAATATAAAGAGGTATACGATAAATTCACGAAGATAAGTATAAGATTGTTAAGGGATCTCAAGGTTATATTACGTTGTTGTTCTAGATTCACTTTGCATTTCCTCTGGTTGTAGACACATGTGTCCTGAAACCCCCCTATTTCTACTTTGGGTGAGACTTCATCTGCTTCGTAGGTGTTGCCGAAAGGGCCAGTAGTTAGGGCTTGTTGGTGCATTGTTAGAATTGAACCCTGGGTTTGCCCCTGTGCCAATAATCATGCAGGAATAGATCATGTGACATTTTGGCTAAGGAGAAGCACGTGCGCAAAGCAATTGGATCATGTTCGGGAGTCAACACACAAATGGAAAAAAGCAGTTAGGATTTTGGGAACATTATTTCCACCTTGTAACCATTTCGTAATAGGCTTATCCATATTGTAAAGCTACAAATTGTAATGGGTTTTCAGGTAGAATAAATCCAAGTATGCAATAGTGAAGAATTGGATAAGTGTTTGGGTGTTTTGAGTGATGAATGAGGTTTTCATGAGTTAGGATCGTAGAGTAGAAAAACGGCTAAGGCAGGTTTGGGTAATGTTAACTGATATATATTTTTTTAAGCGTAACGCACAAATATAAGAAGATTGCAATGAATAAAATAAGAAGCTAGCCATTGTGGACATAACCCAGTTTGGGGTGAACCACGTTAAAACCTTGTGTTTTGATGTGTATGTTTTGTGTGTTATGTTTTTTATGCATATGATGTTTATTGTTAATGCACAATGAAGATAAATTTCTAGTGTTTTGAATACATCATTTTTATATGTTTTTATGGTCATGCACACTTAAGTTAATGATGAGTGAATGAATGTTAAGTGGAGTAATTTCATGCACAAGGTATATTGAATAATAATTAAAGGTTAAGTAACGGACACTCTGCACACATTAGATGAATGGATAATGCATAGTATGGTTATGTTGAATGTCTCACTTCCCCTCATCACTGTAGAAACTTGGTTCATGCATCCCCTCTAGATTCCTTGGGTAAGACTTCACTTTCTTGCAGGTGATGCCGAAAGGTCATGTCTCTAATGGTTTTGTTGGTTTATTAATGATTAACCCCACCTGGGTCTATCCATTGTGCACCAACACTTGCCTATATCCATATTAGATCCCAATTTAAAAATATTTGCCTATATTAATAATTTAATTTAAGATTATGACATTTTTTTTAATAAAATAAAGAATTTTTTATGTAATGATTTCAAATCTATAATTTATAAGAAGGAAATAAATATTATTAATCATTACGTTAATTCAAAATATACACATTAATTAAATGCAATTTATATATATATATATATATATATATATTTGTCTCTGGAGGAATCAACAACTAGTTGGGCACGTGCTCGCGTTACACGTGGCCGTGTTATCCAACCGCTACCCCTATAACCTCCAGGTGTGCCCACGATGC
>SNQJ01S0153476.1:2736-22756 GCA_010110895.2 Picea sitchensis | reverse complement strand
ATTTATTGGACCTTCTTTAATTAAAATATAAGTTTCTTATGTTGTCTTTTAATATGCAAAATTTGTGCTTGTTTTTAATTATAAAATCAATTTATTATGCATATTGTTGATGACTATGTTTATTGTTTCCACTACATTGTAATCCTTCACACTTTCACATGCATCATATTGAACTGATACGACCCTTCCTAGGAGGCCTAATTTTTTATTATAAATATTTAGCCTATGTGGGTTGGAATTTGAAATCCTCTAGCCATAGCTACCTGTCCTATTGTTGGGAATACTAGATGGGAACATTACATTGTGGTATCAAAGCATCAATTTACAAAATTCGGATGGTAGGGGGGGGGGGGAATTTGACTCTATAGGAATAGTTTATAAGTTTCATGTCAAGTGTTTGGAAAAATGCCAATGAAGAAAAGTATATAAGGTCGTAATTAAAAAAAGAAAATAGGACTTGAATCACCATATCATGTTATTGATGGATCATGTGAACTTGGTATGGAAGCACTATTGGTTATAAGCCATAATTGTATAGGTTGACTACATGATGAAATCAGGAAGATTACAAAATCATAAAACAAATTCCCAAATTCTATCAGATAATAGAGGTAAAATTGCAAAGGATGGTATGAGTAAAGAATGATCAATGGTATGCAATTAATCCTATAGATATGATGGTGTTGATTGATTTCAATGCTTTTAGAAAATGGGAATACTGAGAATGGTGGATCTTTCTTCTTCCATAGGATTGATAATGAAGATTATGTTGTGGGAAGAAGGCTTGTTGAGTTTTTTAGATTTTGGAAAATCCATGAATGGATGAGATTAGGTATTCCCACCAAATCAACTATTGATAAGTTCTTGCAATATTTGAATTTTGTTGGGATTAACATTTTTGGAATTTCCATGAATACCGACATTCCATTAGAAAACTAGATCAATGGATGACAACATGTTGTATAATTTCTTAGATAAGGGAGGGTCTGACAAGGAAAAAGTCATGAATGACTTATATGTAATCAGGAAAATCAATGAATGATGCATATTGGATCGTGGAATTTTTTGGAAAAGGGAGGACCTAACAGGGAAAAACCTGCAAATAGTTAGGATTACATTAGAGAAAGATATCAATGACTCGTGTATCATATAAACTTTTGGAGAAAAGGAATGGATGAGATAGAGGAAGGTATCATGAATTACTAATATTTAATCAAGGAATTGTATCGATGATTGTGATTGGCTCATGAGATTCCTTTCCAATGGTGTTAAAAATTGTGGCACCACCTTTATGAATATTCCAACAAAGAATCTTTAAGGGCCATCAAAAAATGAAAGGAAGTGGTTTGGATGGAAGGTGTGATGACATGGATAAATTAGAAGTTGAATTGTCGACACCACTACCACATTTGCAAAGATTCCATGTCAGCTAAAAAAAAATTGTAGAGCCAAAAACTTGTTTTAGAAATAACTAGGTCATAAGAACTCCAACGAAGGTAAAGTTTTAGGAGAAATCCTACAATGACAAGGGATACAAAAATACTAGTGAGATTCAGATTGCAATTCGGCTTGAAAATCTTGGAAAATATGAAATGACAATTTTAAGAGCATACTCATTATTATTAGCCTAGTTAATAATGAAATTTTGGTAGTATGGAATAGGGGAAGGAATGATAAAACATTGTTGTACTATGTTGTCATTAATGTAAAAGGATTGATGTCAAAGGGTTGATGTCAAGTATTTTCATAGTGATGTGTTTGTATCATTGATGTGTTGATTATTGGATTATATTTACATTGGTGTAATTGATGTCAAAGGGTTGATGTCAAGTGGTGTCATAGTTATCTGTTATCATTGATGTCAGGGTTGATATCAAAGGAAGTTGTATAATTGATTTCAGGTCATGTTTGATAGAAAGTACCAAATGGATGAAGTCCAAAGTGGTCCCCTTATGGTGAAATCCCTCACGAGAAGATGCTTTGCAAAGTCCAAATTGTTAAGTGGTTGAGTAACCCTAGGTGTGGTCAAAGAAACCAAGTTTGGTTGAGGAATGATGCAATTGAGATCAATGAATTTGCAGATGTGAATATTCTAAATGGATAGTACATGTCGTTTCGTTTTTGGTGATATGTGGTATGTCATGTAGTTCCTCATGGTTAGGGAGATATGGCCATGTGAAGTTGGAGAACCCTCATGAGTTATCTAGAATCCCCTATAAGTTCAAAGAAGTCAAACTACTCTAGAATCTCCTAGAAGAAGTTGACTAGTCAAAATGATTGTAACTAGGAGTTAATCATGGGTTAAGTTGTTGCAAAAAGAAAATATTTAAAAATAAATTAGTTGCAACTAGAAGTGGTGAGATTACTATTTGTGGAAAGGTTGTTGTAAGTGGACAAAGTAGTTAGAAGTGGATTATCCCTGAAAGAAGGAAGTTGGGTAAAACAATTCGAAGATAAATTCTATAGGAAGGCACTTGGAAAGTATAAATAAGAGATCGAGGGACTCATATTATTATCTATCAATCTACCAATTGAATATAATTGAATATCTATTTTGTGTAAGTTTATTTGCAAGTATACATTGACAAACTTGAGGATGCATAGATTGAATTTGTGAAAGTCGAGGGAAAAGTCTCGAAGTTGCAACAAACTTAAGAAACCTTAATCTCTGAGACATCTGCGAGTTTCAATGCAGTTGAGACCCAAATGTACGTGAGCTTCATAAGAGTAAAGCACAGATACCCGCAGGATGTAAAATGGGAAAGCGTAGATCTGTATAAGGGTTTGTGCAATATTGGGAAGCGATGTTTGGTCCAAGTTGCTGAGGTTGAGGTTGGTCTGTTGGTCTGAGATATGAGGCATCATATCAGTTACAATGTGAAAAGATAAGTCCATATCCTTATGAGGTTGTGGAACATGCTTGAGGGATGACTTAGTATGGTTTGGCATATGATCTCTTGTAAGTATGGTATTTTCTATAGATCTGTTGAAGAACATTGTTCATGCAGGTCTAAGTGTTATTGGTATGGTTGTTTTGATGGTTACTTCTTGTTATGGTATGGTGTATGCTTGAGGCATACTTCGCATTGTTGGATATGGTATATTTTGGATGGTTGGTTGAATGAGAAACATTCTTATGTATAGTATAGATATACATATGTTGATGATATGGTATATGGCATAGGTTGTAAATGGTCGATTCTCTAGTTCATGATTCATTGTTGATGTATCTCTTTATTCATGATAGATGCATGTATACACTTTATGTATGGTATGGTATAGGTTGTTTATGATCAATTGATTGATGAACATAGACATAGGGATTAGACAGTGACAAAGACCAAGACAGTGGAAAAAACAGAGAAACAAATATAGTGACATTGAATTTGGAAAGGTTTAAAGAAGTATACAAGTTGCAGTACATAGGGGCTCATAAATACACAGGTTGAAGTTAGGAAGGGTGCATATACTCGCGTGATTCATATACACAGGTCACAGATCTGTGAAAAAAATTGAATATTGTTGATACAATTTGACATATCGTTTTATGTATACAGGTTGGGTCTTGTACTTGAGGGTTGAATTCCTCACATTTCAGTTGGTGTTGAGATATGCAAGTTGAGTCTTGTATTGAAAGTTGGTACTCTCTTGGAGTTGGTTCTCTTTTCATTTGGTGCTGATAAACCCCAGGGATTATAGTCTCTTTTAACACATAATACAAAAATATTACACATATATCTGGTGTTCTTTGTTTTTATTATGGTGATGGTTTATATTTCTCTATTATTCATGAATGTTTTTTATACATGCAAGTAACTAATTATAAATGAATAATATGTTTGAAGTGGTTGATAATTAAATTTTTGAAAGAAGTGTAAAAATATCCCTACACTGATTCACCCCTCCCCCCTCTCAATGTGGTCATTGTGTCCAACAATTGGTATCAGAGTAGGCCTTCACTAAAATCCTTACAAGCTTGAAGGAGATCTGTGGAAACACAAATGGATGAACATGTAGAAGGAGTTCCCTTATTTTATGAGACATATTAATCGGCATGGAGAATAAAGATGAAAGGTTATTTGAAGTCAAAAGGAGTAGGTGTTTGACATACAGTTGTTGTTGGATCAGTTCCCTTGAAGAATCAACTAAAATTTGCAGCTCAAAAGGAATCAAAGAAGAATAATGCAGTAGCATTCAAGACCATCTTCAATGGAATTTCAAGTTTTGTCAAATAAATCATAGGAAAATTTACCTCCTCCAATGACCTATGGTTGAATTTAGAGAAGGCATATCAAGACTCAATCATCAATGAAGGTAAAGACTCTCCAAAATATTCTGATTGCAATAATTCTAAATACAATAATGTTGAATGCTCTCCTGCAAATGAAGAAGAAGATCTAGAATTAGTTCTGTAGAATCAACTAACAATTATCCTATAGATGAAGAAGAATAATTATTGAATCTTAAGGATAAAGTTATAGATATTTTAGAAGAAGTAGAAGATAATCCATATGATTTTGAGGATCTTGAAAGAATCACTAAGGATTCTCTAGAAAAGTGTCAAAGGAATTTCATGGCGCTAAAACAAATTCTCAAGAAGCAAGAATAAAGTGAAACTACCGAAAAGGTCATATCTAAGAAAAGGACCCAATGAGAAGAAAAAGACAAACAAATTAAGAGACTAAATACTCAAATGATTAGTCAAGCAGAAGAAAAGAAGAAGGTAGATGATAATCTTAGCAAAATCCTTGAAGATATATGAGAAATCAATGTTGATATGAGGATCCATCTTGAAGAAGCCAAAAGGATAGAAGAACTATTGAAGAATCAAGTAAATGAAAATGAAGAATCATGTTATAAGTTGGAAGAATTTTTTTTTGATATCATAAGGAAATCAGAGAAGTAAAACACTCATATCAAGTTCATGAACAACTCAACAATCTTGGATGAAATCTTGGATAGTCAAAGATCACCAAATGATAAATCAGGTCTTGCATACAACAAGGAAGAAACACACTTTGAAGCTAACACTTATAAGAAGAATGATGTACACCCTTCATTTTCAAAAGGTGGAAGTAAAGCTGCAAGTCAAGAACCTACACAAAGCAAGGAAACTTTCATAAGATCAGAACAAGGAAGACACCAAGAAGCCATTTATTTAACACACACTGTATGAAGTAGATATAATATCTTTATTTTATTTATTTAACTTGTATAAATACATATAAAATCAATCATTTAATATCTTTGACTTCATCTGAATATGAGAGATCCAACTCTCTGATACAAGACCCAACTTGTAGTTCTCATATCCAACTGAGAAATGAGGAATCCAACCCTCATAACAAGACCCAACTTGTTGATCTCAGATCCAACTGAGATGTGAGGAATCCAATCCTCATAACAAGACTCAACTTGTAAACAAGCACCAACCTTTATATATACATATATTTAATCCACCAAGACACCCTTTCTTCTCACCATTCTTTCTTGTTTATATAGTCTTCCAACCAGGGATGATTTTAGGGGATAATTTTTGCTCATGGGCTAATTTTCTATGTTTTTTCCCAAAAAAAGATTTATTATTCTAAAAATGATTCGCTCAAATTGTATAAGATAAAATTGTTTTACCTTAAAAATCGCCAAAAGTTTATACAAACTATATTAAATACTTATAAATTTGAATATTTTTAAAAAATTATCGTGAAACATTTTATAGTTGGCATATGAAGGATTAGTAAGATTCACCAAGGTTTCTACATTTTAAAATAAATGTCCATCCTTAAAATCATACCTTCTTCCAACTGGTTTGAATTTGAACCATTGTGTCTTTTGACATTGAACCATTGTACCTTTTCATTTAAATGATAATATTAAACTTTAAATAATATCATTTTTCATTTTTATTCTTTATTCATAATGCTCATGATTTAACTCTCTTTTAATCATGACTGTGTATCGGTTCATTTTTTCCTCATGAGTTGATCACAGATATGGATCGACTCATTATATTTTTCGCATGCTTCTGTTGCATCCTCAGTTCGCCAAAAGATCATATTCGAGCTTTTACCAATTCTTTGTATTGTTATGGTGTTAATTCTCTATCGAATTACTCTACCAACCTTAAGTTGTTTACAAAAATGAAATATGTATGAGGTGCTTCCTTCAACCCAATGTTCAAATAACTGTGAGCTCAAAACCACGTGCTTATCCATTTAAACGATGTTCCCAATGCCTCATGGCTTATATCTTCGTAACTCATAATCGGGGGTTGGAATCTAGTCCTTCGAACTTCGGCCTTCGGAAGATTTCTCCTTTAGAAACATCCAATCTTTCGAAGTTTGTATTTCCTGAAGTGGTTACCTCTCACAATAGTTGATTTGATGGTTAGAATGATTCCTGGAACCAAATCAATGGTCTAGATTCAATCCTTACGATATCCTTCTATTGTCTTAAGCCAATGTCTGTGACTTAATCAAAGGTTGAGATGGACGGTTCTCGTTTACCTCAAAATTTCGGTGTTTCGGGACTCCACCTTTTGTAGTCTTTTAATTCTTCCAGAGAAAATTCCGTTGGAGTGGTTATCATCACTTTTCTGCTCAATAACCTTCACATGTCTAGGAGCTAGGATTGTGGGCTTATCCACAAAGAATCTCCTTCTCTTCGGGTATTCGATTATTCGTAACTTCGGGATTTTAGCTACTCGAACTATGAAGTAGTTCAATTCCTCGAGAGTGATTACCTATGGAATAAGTCATAAAGTGGTGGTGACCGCTTGTTGTCAGTTAACACCTCCTCTTACGCTATCCTTCCACTATGCTTGATCAACGGTTGAGAATGCTCTCGAAGTAGATCAACAATTAATGTTACTTCTTGATTTAGGCTTACTCTATCCTTCCACTATACTTGATCAATGGTCAAGAATGCTCCCGAATTAGATCAACAATTAATGTTACTTCATGATTCTGGCTTTTGACGATTAGTTGATAGCATAGACTTGGATATCCTTGAAGTTAGTAATCCCAGAGTGACGTTATTTGTGATTTCACTGTTCATGTGGCACTGATTGAGTGGCTTCCACATGCCACCTATATTCATGACTTCCGTATACCTAACGTGAGAACTAGACCTTGCCACTTGTCACCATCTCATTGCACCATGTGTCCTTGCTGATGTGGTATTGGGGACTATGATGACATGGTCTCTCAACGTGCGTGCCATGTGTGTTACTTCGTGACTTCGGAGCTCTGGACTTTGGGTGCACTTACATGTTCTAAACCCTTTTTCGTCGAAGTGATCAACGTCTAAATGGTCAGCATGGAAGTGATTACGCTATCCTTCCACTTAGATTCATCCAATGACTGTGATCAGTTCTATATCAATGGTCCAGATTCATTTCGACCATCGAGACTTCGAGTTATTCTCTTTTTCCCACTTCCCAATTCTTCCGAAGTGAGATTCCCTCAAGACTAAACCTCGACTAACTTGACTTCATCTAACAATCCTTCTTTAACCCAAAAATCTTAACACAATCCAACGGTTGTTGGGAATTCGGCTATTTGGGATCTTGAGCCTTTGGAATTTCTTATCCTATCCTTCCACTTTACTCGATCCAATGCTTGAGATATTTCTTGAAGTGTTCCTTAGATCAAACTGTTGGCATTTATTCATGAATTCGGGCTTTGAGAATTCTCGTTCAATTCGAACTCCTTTTCACTGAAGTGGTCATCGCCGAAGTTGACTGCTTCTATGCAACCCTAATATGATGACTATCATTGATCTCAAAGTGCTCCTTAGATCTGACAACTTACTTTTACTTCAGAACTTTGACTTTGGCTTAAATTCCTTCAGTTCGATATTATCTGAAGTGGTCAATGTCGGGTTGACCATGCGTACGTCATTTCCATGATCGACGGTCCATGACTCTTAGTAGTCGATCTGACGGTATATATTTAATCTAAATCTCATGATCTAAATCATTCCCAAATATTCAATGGAAGAACATGATTATTCTCTTCTTTACGCAAGTTACCTCTATGATCTGATGGTCGGGTTTTGCATCCGAATTGTGGATGACCAACTCTCGTTTTCTTGATCCTTTATGAAGGTTTTCTTTACTCACATAACTCTGTCTCATGTGTTATTTCAAATGCAACATCTCTATTGAGCTTCGATTAACGTATCTTCCTTCTGATCTGTTCATCATTATTTCTCTTGAGATTTTAATAATTGTTTGTGCGTTATTTTATGCACTAATCTTCAGTCGCTAACCCTCCTAATATCATAATTCCTTGTTCTTTGTTACTCCTTCTGTACATTTATTCTCTCCATGCTACCTCTCATGAGATTTATAATCATAGGATTATTGTTCATCCTATCGTGATCAACAATGATCACAAATTGCTTCTGCCACAAGGTGATCTTCCTATGCCCCAAGGTGATCTTCCTTTTCTCTGATTACTATACATGTTTGACTCATGTTTCCATAAATGACAACACACAATCAATAATGCCAACAATCTCCCCCTTTTTCATTGAGGGCAACATATCTGTAAAACAAAAATGATTTCATACCTTTGCTCCCTATATCATTGATATTCTTTTCTATTTGATAGCAAATTTGTTTCCTGCTTGACTTTGTTTTACTGCATCTCTCCCCCTTTGACATAAATGAAAAAGAGTGAGGCTCTGACTATTTTTCTCCCTCTATGAATTTACTAACTACTTATCTCAGTCCATTGGGATATTTGTGTTTAAATAATTAGTCTTCTTGATATTAACTTGTAGTGATACCAATTTGTAATGATCAAGTCTTTTAAACCTTAATCTAATTACTTTTTTATTTGATAACCAAAATACTCCCTGTGAGTTTTTACTGACTTTCCTTTGTCGAATAGAACAAGAGTATGAATCTTACTGATATTTTTTATCTTCTTCTTATTCTTCTTTGATATTTCACAGGAATATCAATTAAGGATTGATACCAATTGATCTAATACCAATTTTTTTTCAATTGATCTTTGCTAATATCAATTGATCTTTGTGGTTTGATACCCCTTGAACCTCTCCGCTACTTTTTCTCTTCTCCCCTTTTTACAAAAATGACAAAAATTATCTTTTCTTGTTCCCTCTGAGGTTATACTCTCCCTAAGGTGATGCTCTCCTTTGTCCATTTTCTCTATATTGTATTCTACAACTCCCCCTATCAATGATTTTTCTTTCTTTGGCTAAAGGATTATGAAATCATCAGGATTGTGTCATATTCTTCTATAGGAACTTCCCTTTCTTGAGCTTGATCTATTTCATATTGAATTTCAAATTCCTTATTGGGACCTTCACCCATCATTTTCTTGTTATTAATTTTTTCATTTTTAGGTGCAAGATCATCTTTCTTTCTTTCTCCTTCATATTTTCTTCTCCATATCTTTCTATGAGATATTCTTCTTTTTGGACCTTTTCTTTGTAATTGTGTTTTTGGAGATTTTTCATCGCCTTTCTTCTTCCAAAATTTATTAGGTTTTCTCCCTCACTTGAATGACTTATTTAAGGATTGAATTTTTGAACTCCTACAACTTTGGGATTTGTGCCCAAAACTATCATAGTTGTAACAACTCATTGTATGACAAAATTTAGTTGTGTGCCCAACAAAATTGCATCTCCAACATTTAATTGAGTTTTTGGATTTTGCTATATATCCTTTGTATAGTTTCTTGCATTCCATTGATTTATGGCCAAATTTATGACAAGAAACACAATATCCATTGAAGGTGTTTCCATTCTTGAATTTATTTTGGATTGAGAGATCTTTCTTTTGATTTTCTTTTTCCTTTTTACTTCTATAGCTTCCTTCCTTAACAAAGTTCATGACTTGTAATTGCACATTTTCCTTTTGAGAAGGATGATCATTTCTCATGTTTGTAAATGGTGCTCCACTTGTCATTGTTTTCTTTTTTATTGTATCCAAGACTAGTTTTGTCATCAACCGATCTTTGATTGTTCCAAATATTATCTAGGATGCCTGATCTATTCTTGAAATTGATAGTTTTATTTGTCTTTTCAATCATCTTTTTGAGATTGACTATTTCTGATTTCAACATGTGACATGTCTCTTCCTTTTTAGTCAACTGAATATTCAGGGCTTCTTCCATTTCCTTAGCATGTTCAAGTTGAGTCTTTAGATTGATGACTATTTCTTCTATCTCATCCAAGACTTCTTGGCATTTAATATTTTTTTAATCTCAAGAGAATCCAAGTATTGATCTCACAAGAAAATCTTAGAAAGCATATAGTAGATCGAACTCTCTTTGTACACATTGAAGAAAACTGTAAGAGAAGGGTACTCTAAGGGACTGTTGAGTAGAGAAAGGGTAGACCTTTGCTTTGTTGTGTGGGGTAGTGGAAGATATTTCCTTGGTTTTTGATGGATATATGAGATGACTATAATGCTACGTGGTGAGTAGATTAGCTAAGCATGAGAGTAAATGGGTAGGGTTGAGAGAGATAGAAGCTTGTAATTGTTTCCTTCACCCTTGTGGCCTCATTTCCTAGTTTGGAGGTGGTATATGCATCAGATACCTATGGTTGGTTGGAAAATTTCTCTTACTAAGCCAATTTCTTGGACCTTTCTCAATTTAAAGATAAGTTTCTTATCATTGTATATGAATGTGAAAAAATGTGTTTGTTTTTTATTTATGAAAATCATTACATTGTGCATGTTGTGTGTGATTATGTTTCTTATTTCCAGTACATTGTAGTTATTAACACTTTCATGCATATCATATTGAATTATAACCCTTCATGGGAGGTTTAATTAGTTGGTATTGTGAATATTTTTCCTCTATAGATTGAAATTTGGAATCCTGTGGTCATAGCTACCTATCCTATGGTTGGGATTACTAAATGGGGATGTTACATTGCAATACAAAAACTTGAGGAAAGGGTTATACTTCAAGAGATTATATCCCTCTCCAAAATTATAAATCCGGTGTTAATATTTCCTTAAGCTATTTTATATAAACATAAATGACTGAAGTTTTGTATGGATATGATCCTTGGTATTGCATTTAATATGAGAAGTAGCCATGATAAGTCCAAAAGAGTTTGGGATATATATAGCAAGGTCAAGCTTAACTATTGTGATGTAAAACGAGACAATCAAATTAATAATATGAACACGATTCAATATTACATCTTATGCAATTTAAAGAATGATAATGAAATCATTAACAACATGAAGTTAAAATATTACAATTTTTTTAATATCAATCCTATTTTGTTTGACCAAAATTATTTTTCTAACAATATCACCTTAAAGAACAAAATGAATATGGTCAAAATTAGGTCCAATACTCATGACCTCCATAGTGAAAATCATTGTTGGTCTTACCCAAATATATTTCAGGATGAACAAATTTATAAAAGTTGAGATAAAAAGACGTTGAGGATGACACGATTTCCTTTTAATATGCCAGACCCTTAAAAATATAAGTCATAACTAAATACCCAATTTCATAACTTCATTTCCACCATGTTAAATTTGAAAATGAAATTCGAAGAATAGATTAAAGCTTGTTGGTATTATAGGACAGTAAACATCATCATCATCATCATCTAAACATGTCAAATTTCATTATTATCATTATTTTTATGGACGAATTTGTACCACATACATGTTATAAACATTTTTCACAATACACTCGTTCCTCACTTGAACTATATAATTCTCCTCTTGACACCATGAAACTTATCACTTTTCTACAAATTAAAGTAGTCATTGGTTAATCAAAGTCGATTCAAGAAAACTAGGCAATATATGATTCATAGAAAACAGGGTAAGGTGCATCCCATGTAATACAAAAAATTTCATAAAAATCAAAATATGATTTTACTAAAAAAAAATGAAATAAAAAGCCTACCCTAATTTTAAGTTTAGAAAGTGTTATAAATGGATGTAGCTTAGAAGTTAAGAACTTGAATATTTTTTGTTTACATGTAACCAATTACTCCACTCTCCAACCCATAAGCAAGGGTAAGATATCTCTCATGGATCATGAAGAGTCTCAAGTAATAATTGGCTCGTGAAGAGAAAACATGTCACAAGTGGCATTTGAGTTTGGGTCGAGAGGATAATAATTCTTCTTGTGAACCACCCAAGCTAGACCCAATTAACTAAATATATAATATATTTAAAAAAATCAAAACTGAAACTAGACTTTAAAATATAATTATGATGAAAATTATGATAATTTTGATCAACTGCGACCAACTTTATTTATCAAAATTATAAAATTAAATATATTACTTTGGTTTCTCATATTGTTTTGAGGATTGAACATCTAAAAAAAAAATGATATTTTCAAGTTCCCCTTTAATTTTTTTTATGAATTAACATGTTATGGATTTAGATTTTATTACTAATTTTTTCCAGACCAAATATTTAAAAAAAAAATGGTTTTCATCCTTTACTTATATCACAATTTTTATAAAATATTCAATGGAAATTAAGAAAAAATACACTATTAAAAATGTAAATAAATGGAAGAGATTGTGACATCTATCCTTGGTATGAGTTACTAACCATTAATGTTATGTATAAGCCCCACCCCCATCCCTAGGTATATACCCGTGTGACTAAGCATCAACCCCACAATGTCTAAGTAGGGATGAGGGGTATCCATCAATACAAATAATCATATCATATATATACTTTTGTTTTATTTTAAAGTGACATACTCAGTATTGTTAATCACACTTTTCAATATAAGCATGCAACTTTTCTATATTTTCAATTGTATATTTAAAATAGTTTGTTTTCATTATTATTAACATGGATTTATTTTAACTTTAGATTTATATTCATAGGGATTACATTTCCTAAGCCATGGGATCAATTTTTTTAGATGTAAACTTCTTTTAGATTACAAAAATTTGAGAAAAGAGTTGAAATTCAATAGATGTGATCCATATAGACATGATAAGTTTAAGATTGAAATTGGTTTAAGATAGTTTATATAAACATAAACCGATCCCTATTATTGTTTCTAATATTAGGAGTATCCGTGATATGTCAAAAGAGGTATACCAGAGATAATAATGCTTGGCTTAATTATTAGAGTATAAAAAAAAATCAAAATGCTTGGCTTAATTATTAGAGCATAGAAAAAAAACAAATTACATTTATATGAAGTTTAAATATATGTCTTGAATAATAATAAAATCTTTAATAAAAAGAGGTTGAAATATTACAAAGATTTTATCAATCCTAATTTAGTTGATCAATGTTATTTTTATAATATTATAAGCTTAAATAACAAAATGAATATGATCAAAATTATAACCAATGCTCATGATATCCATATAAATTTAATTTAATTTTAGATATTAATATCCACTAAAGAAAGGAATGAAAGAAATAAAATATGTAAAGATAACAAGGAGAAAGTGAAAGCACATCCCAATGGAAAAAGAGCTTAAAAGAAGAAAAAAAATATTAAAATAATTAGGAAGCATAAAAAAAACTAAATAGGGAATGTTGGCCCTCGACTAAGTTTTGGAGAAACTTGGTCGTATTTGACCACTTTTGGTACTTCGACGGGTTGGTCAAAGACGGAGCGCCTAGGCAAAGCGGAGATTGTGGGATCTCGCCCCCTTTTACAGGTTTTTTGGGATTTAGGGTTTATGTAACGGATATGGGATGTTGTCCCATGGGTCTTACCCATGCTTAAGCCTCTTTTGTAGTGTATAAATAAGTAGCTAGGCGATGTAAGTAGGAGTCAAGTTTTTGAGATCTAAGTGGGCTTTGTGCAAGACATGTAAGCCAGAGTGCTAAGTGCAAATAGTTGTGAAGGATTTGTGCTTACTATATGTTGGGACTTGCAGAGCTAAGTGCAAGTGATTTGTAGTGCTTTGTGGACAGACTGTGTAAGGCTCTGTGCTTTGACCTAACTCGGGGAAAGAGGATCTAGTGAGGTGCACACAGATCTCCTTTCCTATGTGGAGTTAGTTTTGTGGCGCTGTGCATGTAAGAAGATTGGAAGAGGCTAATAAAGAAGAAGAAGAAGAAAAGTTGGTGGACGTAGCCCCACACTGGGGTGAACCGCGTATATCCCGTGTCGATGCGCTTTGTGTTATGATGTTCATGTTGTTTATGTACTTAATTACTTAATCTAGAGGTGTGATAGGTCCAGTTGATGCTTAGTGCTTTATGATATGAATGAATGTTAGATATACTTTGATGATATGTGATGAATGGTTAGATATACTTGGATCTTGGTTGATCTGTAATTAGGGTTTTAACATGCGATGTGAATAGGGGTTAAATACTAATGAATGTTATTGGATAAGTGCTCGGTTAAGTACCCTGATCATAGATCTGTGTCCCAGCTAGGTTGTAGACACTTGAGTCCTACAACCCCCCCTGCCTCTACGTTGGGTGAGACTTCATCTACTTAGCATGTGTTGTCGAAAGGGCTAGTAGTTAGGGTTTTGTTGGTGCGTTGTTGAAGCGTTGAACCCTGGGTCTGCCCCTATGCCAACAAATGGTTCCGTTGTCGGGACCTGAAACTATGATTGCTGGGAACTGAAGAAAAGAGAAAGCTCTGTGTGTACATCTGTTGTTGTGGTGCATAGTATTCTACTTGTGCTAAGAAGGGAATCAGATCTGAAGAAAATAGGTAAGATCTTAGAGCTTTGTGCTCTGGTAAAGGTAAGATAAGTGGAAATTTTTGTTTCAAAAGAATGAATATAGGTATGTTTGGTAGATTTTGTCCTAGTCTGAAAACTAGGGCACAGCGAGAAGAAAGAAGATTTGATATGAATAGATCTGATAGAAATAATGAAAGATATGTTGTTCCTATGCATAGAAATAATTTTTGGACTAACAAGTGGATGCAGGAACCTGGAAAGAATTTTTTGTAGATTCATCCCTGTGATCCCAGTGCGTAGTACATGAAAGGATGGGGATCATTTGAGAGAAAGAGAGGATTCACTCTTTGTTATAGTTGCAGAAGACTGAGACATATTTCTAAGGAATGCCCTGGTACAGGTCCTATTTGTCTTTGTTGTAAAGTTGTTGGTCATGAGGTTTTGGATTGTCCTAGAATGATTGCTAAAGTTGAAAAGATGAATATGAGACAAGAAAAACATGAAGAAGGTCAAGAGACTATGGATATGCTAAAACACCAGAAAGAATTAGAGACTATATTATTGCAGATGAAAGAAACCCCGAGTGATCACAGAGACATCAGTTTACCAGAGATCTTAAAGGAGAAGGAGTGCATAGAAATAAGAATAGGAGACTTCAACATAGACTGTGTTCTGAATGAGGAAACATAGGCAAATATCATGACAGAAAGTACTTCGGATATTTTGGGAAAGCTTGTTATGATTTCTTCATTGGGAAGAATAGGATTGTTTAGAGGAAAGATGATAACCCTATGTGAAAGACTTACTCATGTACCTATGGTTGCTCATGGAGCATCGACGAAAGAAGAATTCAACGTCGTTAATTTTGTTGAGAATCACACTCCTTTTGCACTTTTATTGGGAAGGACCTGGATTGAGAAAGATCGAATTCGAAGGAAAGAAGAAGAGGAAGCTATAGAACAGAAAATGAAAGAATTAAGGGATTTCATGGCTAGGAGAATAGTGCATTTAATAGAAGAACAGGAGGCCAAGTCGAAGAAACTAAGGGCTAGAGAACTAGTTGTTGAGGTTGAAAGAATGCAAGAAGGCTTAAAGAACCTGTCCATGCACGAGAGAAGAGCACCTACCCTAGAAACAGTGAGAGAAGAAGTATTACCCTTGAACCCTGTGAAAGACCCTCAACAGTGCGAAGTTACTATGCTAAGAGAAGATAAGAATAAAAATCGAAAGAGGGATCCAATGACTCAGATCACAGGAAATAAAGCAAGAAAGCTTAATAAAAAGAAAGCAAAGCTAGAAAAATTGCACGAGGTTCCAATGAAGACTTCGTAGGAAGTAGGCTTGCAGAATTTGAACCTCGCCAGAATAGCAGAATAACGCAGAATGACACTTCACCACGACAAAGAAATATGACCGTTGGAGGCATCCCGACCGTTAGAACGACGCTCCAGAACTTCTAGAAACACATTTATTGCTGGAAAATATCTCCATTGGATCGTTGGGACCACGCCACAATGGATGGATTGAGGCATTCCTGCCCGTTGGAGGAATCTGTTACGACTTTGTCTATTTGATCCATCGAATGTCTCACCGAGGACACTTTTTCTAATTGTGATTATTCGATCCCATAGAGAACTCATTGCTATCGCGTTGTGCTTATTGAGAGATCGCCACCCATTTTGTTTACCTTGAGCACCTATTCGCCTACCCGAGCATTTGACCATGAGTGTGTATGTCAGGCGACCTTAGCGCAGTAGAGAAGTCCCTAGAAGAAATATTTATCGACCTTATGAATAAGAAGGTCATGTCCGTAGGAGTATAGGCCTCATCGACAAGAGGATTGCAATCATCCCCCTTGACTGCACGTCGATCTGGGCCATCCCAAACCACAATAGAGAAAAGAATCAAGCACTGCAACAACCTGGAGAATGCGAAGCTCATCCCGTCAGTCCTTCCCGACTACATCCCACCTCTGGCTGGCGCGGTTAGTCCTGATAGCGTTCCAAGAGATTTAGAGTACACCCTCATCACTGTGTACCTCCTGAAGGGGATACGCGTAGTGGGAACACAGTTAGGAATGATACCTGACCTTAATATCAATGATTTTAACCTGGGAGATAGGAAGAATTATGTGCTACTTGCACCGCATAAGTACTTGACAAAGACAACAGGAAAGAAGCTGAAGACAGTTTCTCCAGCCATGGACTAAGGATATCGCGAGGTCCACCATTCTCAACGTCATGAAGCTGCCCCACTTCGATAGATATCAGGAGGTTAACGCATGCATTAAAATCCTCTTGTCGTGCTACCATGGATGTTATCTATGGTTAGATAGGCACGTGAGTGTGGATCCTACATTGATCCACACGATCACTGGATTGAGCATGCAGAGACCAGACCCTCAGAAATTCTACCTAAGGAAGGCTATAGATCGCACCCTGGCGCAGCAAATTAAGGACACCTACGACGATGCGGAGAAGGGGAAGCGGGGCTACAAGGTAGCCTCCATCCAAGATGGCGCAATGTGCCTAGCTTTCCAGTTGATCATTGGTAAGCTCATCAGGAAGAGCAAACCAATGCAAGTCACGGGGTTCATCGTCGACCTCACAGGAAAATGCGTTGAAGGGATGCAGATGAACTGGGTGAGCTACCTCGTCAACCAGTTGGAGAAGGATTGTCGCGAAGCATAGGACCAAGGCTACGAGTTTCACTTCAGCTGGTTTTTTATCCTCATTGCCTTTGTCACTTGGGAGATGCCAGAGGGAGTGACCTTTCCTAACATTGAGTCGTCCGAAACACTAGCCGCAAGGTTCACTACCCTGTGGTATTCGAGCGACATGGCGAACCAATGGCAGTCAAATGCGGTGTTCCACACCTATTACTTATAGCTGAAGAGGGCCATTGAATCCTTCCCTCCCATGATGTCGAATACACTCCATAGGTTCAATCCACTTACAAAATTCTGCGCAGATAGGCACTTCATATATATCACTGCGCACGGGGAGGAAAACAAGGAAGATATGCAGTCCTATTACAAACTGACCGAGGAAGATATGGAGGAAATAACCAAGGAATGGCTTGCAAAATTCCTTGTACCAGTTGAACAGAAAGAGCTCTCTGACCCTGACCTCATCGGAAGTCCTATGGTCACTCGAGAAGAATAGGATGGACCGAGCAGCACCAAGAAGACAAAGAAGAAGGAAGAAGTGCAGGAAATAAACAATGCATCGAAGAAAACTGCAGCTGACTCACCTAGAGGAGGAGGAAACGACGAAGTAAACCAAGAGGAGGAAGGGGAAGAAGACAAGAAAGACAAGGGCGAAGCGACACTGCCTAAGGATACCCTTACAGAGGCCGAGACATCAAATAAAAGAAAGATTTCTCTGAAGAAACCCTCAGCGCGGAAGAAGTCATGAGCCAATAAGCCCCAATTATAGACCGTGCTCACAGTGGATGATATTCACCTCATCATCCCATTTGTAGAAGACACTTCGGAGGATATTTTGCAACAGAACGAAGCAAAGAAGGAAACAATGTATGACGGTATCGAAGTGGAGTTGAAAGGGGTACAACAATCCCTCTATGCAAGCTGTGCAGTGTCTACAATGCCATCATCATCAGAAGGTATAGAAGTGGGGGATGAGCCTACCTAACTATGTAGATTAGCAGATGCGACAGAGGCTTGCCTTCGGCGAGTACATGAAGAAAAGGAACATGCCACAGATGCCTTGAAGAAAGCAAAGGAGGAAGGCTTAGAGCAACTTCGGGTTGCGCAGCAAGAAAAATACGACCTCCGCACGAAGTTTGATGAGGACGGAGAGCAGATCCAGAGAGAAAAAGACCAGTTGCTCACAGAGAAGACTGTGATCAAGGAGGCAATGGCTAGAGCACTTCGCTTTGTGCCAGGCCTGGCACAGATAGAAGAGGATACCACTGAGATCCAAGTGGGAAAGCTCGCTGAAGCCATTCAACAACTTCAAGCAAGGGTAGCAGAACTAGAACTACAAGGAGTGTCGAGCACTCTGCTGGAAGTGTGGGATCAAAGAGAAGAAACTGCCAGGGGGGCAGTAGAAAGAATAAAGGCACCGGCCTTGGAATGTAAAGAACTCAGTGACTGAAGTGCACAAACTTATGAGTGTCTTACAGAAGACCCAAAGCTGAGGAGATTGGAGGCACAACTGCAGGAGGCGAAGAAACAAGCATCGACAGTGCAAGCACAGCTGAAGTAGCTTTCAGTGGTAGAAAATATGAGAAGGTCATAGGAGGTGCATGCGGTTCAACAACAGATCAATGTAATCTAGAGTAGAGTCATGGAACTAAGCCAGAGACTCCAGCCGGTGCAAGACGAAGCATGCAAATTTTTTGAAGAGATCGAGGGACAAGGTGCACAACTGGAAAAGGTGGTCACCACAGTGGAACAACGCTTGGAAGGGCCTGTCATCGAGAAATTCATTCAGGAATTCGTCGAACAGGAGGCTCTGGCGAAGCAGCAAGTCGAGGCAGCTCGAGCTAAGCTCGAGACCTTCGAAGTAGAATTGCCCAGATCAGAATGACTTGGGATGAGTCACAGGTGAGTGTTGGGGGCCTTTTGTCCCTTGACCAAGTTTTGGAGAACCTTGGTCGTGTTTGACCATTTTTGGGACTTCGACAAGCTGGTCGAAGATGGAGCGCCCAGGTGAAGCGGAGATCGCAAGATCTCACCCCCTTTAATGGGATTTTTGGGATTTAGGGTTTATGTAACGGGTATGGGATGTCATCCCATGGGTCTTACCCATGCTTAGGCCTCTTTTGTAATGTATAAATAAGTAGCTAGGCGATGTAAGTAGGAGTCATGCTTTTGAGATCTAAGTGGGCTTTGTGCAAGATATGTAAGCTAGAGTGCTAAGTGAAAATATTTGTGAAGGCTTTGTGCACACTATATGTTGGGACTTGCAGAGCTAAGTGCAAGTGATTTGTAGTTCTTTGTGCACAGACTGTGTAAGGTTCTGTGCTTTGACCTACATCGGGGAAGGAGGATCTGGCGAGGTGTGCGCAGATCTCCTGTCCTATGCGGAGTTGGTTTTGTGGCTCTGTGCATGTAAGAATATTGGAAGAGGCTAATAAAGAAGAAGAAGAAGAGTTGGTGGACGTAGCCCCACATTGGGGTGAAACACTTATATCCTATGTTGATGTGCTTTGTGCTATGATGTTCATGTTGTTTATGTACTTAATTGTTTAATCTAGAGGTGTGATAGGTCCAATTGATGTTTAGTGCTTTATGATATGAATGAATGTTATATCTACTTTGATGCTATGTGCTGAAAGATTAGATATGCTTGGATCTTGGTTGATCTGTAATTAGGGTTTTAACCTGCAATGTGAATAGGGGTTAAAGACT